>JZKD02S0589707.1:369193-381406 GCA_000966675.3 Picea glauca | reverse complement strand
AATCACAAGTATAGCTATATGTACTATCTAAGCTAAAAGTTGATATCATGGATTTTTCAGAAAGCCCTAATCTCAACTTCAACGAAAAATATGCCTGAAAAATCGGCAATATGGAACTGGAAGAGAGATAAGATATGGAAGTGAACAATTGTGATTTTAGAGCATTCCCTGATTGCTTGACAATTCGATCATTTTTCCAAGTATTTGAGCTAGAAGAATCCCATGTCTTCTGCTAATTGGTGAACAAGCAGTATCACCACTCTATTATCAATGTATCACTAAAGTGCTCTCTGAATTTGTGGTTTAGGATGACCACTAACCAATTTATACCATTTATCTAGTGGTTTTGGATGACCACTAACCAATTGAAACTTTTATGTTCCCAACAACATCCCAATGTATCATGTGTATGATTCAACTGCATGACATTGAATCATCATTCTTCCAAAGTTTTCCATCTACATACTGCAGTTGCCCATGTGACAAATTTGATGCCCATTTGGAATATTTTTTGTTGAAACGTTTAGTCTAACAACCATCTTCAATTCCATCATCAATTCCCCCCTTTGTTAGCTGAAAGGAGAAGCCACAAGTGGTTTTACAAACCATCTTCAATGGATTTTTGAACTCTCCCCCTCTCGCCCTTCCCCCCCCTTAAGGTGTAGAAGAGTTACATCATTATACTCCCTCCTTTGGGCTCAAGAGAGTACCATACTTATTCCATTTGAGTACAACAAAAAGTGGGCATGTGGAAACAACCACATGTTATCTCATCTTGTGAGGGTCATGCTTAAAAGCTACACCATAAGAGGACCACTTTGGAATTATATATCCTTCTGTTAGGTACAAAAAAGGTTGTGTGCTACAATATTAGTCTTTACTTGAGATTGCATTCTACAGTAAGACTTATATAATCGCTTGGTTGTTGATGACTACTTCTAAGGATCAATCCAATCATAGTGAATCTTCAATCTTGCAAGTTTCTTTAGTGTTGAACATCTTTCTGAAGAATGGTTATGCTTGCCACAATGCTGGAAAGGATGGATGTAACGTACCCAATCTCTCACTGAGTCTCATTACCACCTTACACATGCTCTGATACCAATTTGTAGCATATCCATCCACCCCAAGCTAGGCCACGTCACATAAACTCAACTTTTGTAGCTCTAAGTCAACCAAATTGTAACATTCCCAGCATGCTACTAAGCAATGTTATTCTAAAGTTTCACTACGTAGGTTCTACTCTAACACAAGTCCGCAGAATATCACTTGAAGTAACATGCTCATCCCAAGCTTGAGTCACTCCATGCAACTTATAACAACAGAAGCAACATTCTCTTTTCAACATAACCTTAAGCAGCGAAAATAACTCACATAACTGTGCACACCAACAAACTGATCAATCAACATACTGCATTGACTTCCATCCATGCGTCATGCGACACTTCTGTTTTCACTGTGCACAGGGTCTATTTCTCAAATGCACACATGAATTCCAACCTCTTGGTGCACACATGATACAATCCAACGCACCAGCCACTCAATCCTCTTCTATGACGACTCAACCAAAAATCACAAGTTTAACTTAACAAGCGAAGCTACCATCAACTAAAAGACTTATGCACAACTACATATATAGGCTACAAACACTATATTTACATGTACAAGCAACATTAAATAGAATAAAAACAAATACTTATATGCAACAACATACAAGAACTAACCCATGTCAAACATAGACAAGCAAGCACACAGTAAACACAACAAGTACATAAAGACAACTTATCTTTTAAGAAAGTCACCAACTGCGACCTTGACTCAGATGTTCCTTCCAACCATAGATGTTTTTGCTCATAATCTTTCAGCAACATGTCACCCCCAAGCTGGGGCTCCACTCCACTAGGGAAAAATGGTTCCTAGCAACAAGCTAAGGTCTAGAAATCAACATAATTTCTCAGTCCTAGGTGTCTGCTGCTGCAACTAGCTCATGGTCCCTCATTCCCCACGTACCTGTCACACCCAAGGAAGTGTGCCCCTTCTATGGTCAACAGTCATTCGGTTTCCCCCACTTCCCTTCCCAGGGTTACCAACAACATGCCGGACAGGAAGTCTCCAAGCCCTATGACTAATGCTCAACGCACCAAGTAACTACTCTCAACAATACTCTCACCTAGAGAGTATGCTCACGGGTCTGAAAACCACTTCACAACAACCAATCTCTCACCCAGGGAGATTGTTCATGGTTCATCAACTAGTCTCCTCAATAATGAATCTAATTATAGACCACAACGCCCTACAAGCTTCTCTGAACAAGTAAGGTAGTAATCATATTTTCCATACGGTTCGACCCCCTTCTGCCACTAGAGCTTGCGACATGAAAAAATAATCATAATAAAGCAATAATACCCAAAATACACTAAGGCTAGCAATATATATTTCATGCCTTCTACTTGACACTTGTCACCTTCAATAGTATCTTTAAGCCACTTGGTAACCCATTCCCTACCCTCGGGAACTTAGTATAAAAACATATATGCATTACACTTTTCCCCCAAGACTTATGACTCACCCCCTTTTCCATTTTTTGGTGGAGTAGGCCCCCCATCTATTTTCCATCTAAGTCAGTCAGTGCGCATCGATGCAATATTATATTAATAATTATGATTATAATTACATGGATAGGTGCACTGGCCTATCTGTGTCCAGGATCACCAGTCTCATAATCAAATAGACTCTCTGACCTCAATACATATCCATTCATTCCTGCACACTAACCCAAGTACATGCAACATAGTGCAATGTGAGCACTTACCCAGGTGCACACAACACATAAAATATGCACACCCTGTCTTTGATAACCCATCTTTGCGCACTACTATGATGCGTGCAACATCAAAACTTAATGCTAACAACTCACTAGCCTAAATGCTCATACATTTACACTTGGTACCAATCAACACACCAAACTATATGCACAATTACCAAGGGTTCTGGATTAGGGACATTACAATACCCTCCCCCTTATTTTTTCACTTTCCTCAGTGCATCATATACACATGTACATACAAAATTTCAAAATCATTCAAAAAGATGAGGATACTCTACTCACATAGCATCCTTGCGCTCCCAGGTTGCATCCTCAGGACTGTACCATGTCCATTGGACCTTTACCAACTCCATGAATCAATTCCAGAGCTGCTTGATTTTCTGATCCAATATGCAAACCGGTCACACTTGAAGTCCGCCTTCTGGCTCCACCTGAATCACATTCCAATCAATAATATGATTAGCACCAGGTACACACTTCTTAATAAATGACACATGGAAAAAATTATAAATGCATAAGGACGCAGACAATGCAAGCATATAAGTGACGGGACCAATCCTTTCAAGGATTTCAAATGGCCCACGGTAGCATGCTGCTAACTTAGAACACTTTCCCAACTTTAGGGAACTGTTCTTGGCCTTCACTTTTAGAAACACATGATCACCCACTCCAAATTATTTGTGGGTTCTCCCTTTATCTACGCAACTTTTATGTCTATCTTGGGAAACCTTTACATTCTGTCTTATCTTTACCATTTTCTTCTCCATTTCCCAGAGTATATCTATCCCAACCATTGCGCGGTCTACTGGGTTGTCCCAACTCACAGGCGTGTTGTACTTTCTACCATAAAGTGCTTCAAGTGGGTTCATCTTTAAAGATGCCTGATACCCATTGTTGTAATCAAACTCTACCAAATGCAAGTAGTCTTCCCATTTTGATGGCTTATCCATCACATACATCCTGAGCATATCCTCTATCACCCGATTTACTCTTTCTTTCTGACCATCTGTCTTAGAGTCATTCATTGTGTTGAAATTCAGATTCGTCCCAAATCCCTTGAATAGTCCTTTCCAAAAGTTTGAAGTGAACTTGGAATCTCTATCAGACACAATTGTCTTAGGAACACCATGCAACTTAGCAACTTTGTGCATGTATATTTCAACAATGTCAACTGCCTTGTGTGCTGACATCATTAGAATAAAATGGGAAGCTTTAGTAAGATTTTCCATTATCACCATAATAGAATCATGTTGCTTAGTCGTCCTAGGCAAATTAGTTATGAAGTCCATGGTCATAACTTCCCACTTCCACTCAGGAATAGGAAAAGGTTGTAGCAAACCAACTGGATTTTTGTGCTCAACTTTGACCTTCTGACATTCAAGACATTTCGCAATAAAATACACAACTTTTTTCATACCTGGCCAAAAGTATTGATTCTTGAAGTCCAGCATATAGAACCTAGATGTCCATCATAAGGAACCTTATGCATCTCTGATAATATCAGGCTCTTCAATTCTTGATCATTAAGCACATAGACTCTATGTCTATACATGAGGATCCCATCCTCTCTTAGCTCATGGCCTTCAAACTTCTGATGCAACATACCTTGCTGTAAAGTCACACTTATTTTCATATAACGCAGATCTGGTTTAGAAACTTCCAAAATTTTGTCGAACAAATTGGTCTGATCCCTACTAATGGATGTAACATGCATCTCATGCATTCTCCTGTTGAGTGTGTCAACCACCTTGTTCTCTTTCCTCTGATATGATTTATGTCAAAGTCGTATTCACTCAGGAACTCTAACCACTTGCTTTTTCTAGCATTTAAACTTGGTTATCCAAAAAATATTTCAGACCACAATGATTTGTTCTCAGCTCAAATCTTTTACCCGTGACATAATGCCACGACATCTTCAAATCATGCACTATGACTTTCGATTCCAAGTCATGCGTAGCATAGAGCCTTTCATGCTCTTTCAATTTCCTTGATTCGTAGCATACCACATGTCCATTCTGGCTCAGAACTCCACCTAGTCCTTCCTTGCATGCATTCGTGCACACAATAAAGTCTGCATTAGGATCAACAATTCTCAAAATCGGCACACTTGTTAACAAGTTCTTCAAGTGCTGAAAAATCATTTTGTAATCCAGAGTCCACTCAAATCGCACACCTTTCTTTTTAAATATGTGATTGGATGCGCAATCTACGAGAATCCTTCAATAAACCTTATGTAGTACCCTACTAGTCCCATAAATAATCTCACTTCTGCGATATTTCTTGGCGTCGATCATTATTCAATAGCTTTTAGCTTCATTGGGTCCACAACTATTCCTTCCTATGAAATAGTATGGACCAAATAGTGAAACTGCCTTTGATAAAATGAACACTTGCTCAGTTTTGCATAAAGTTGTTGCTCCCTCAAGACTTGCAACACCATCCTCAATTGTTTCTCATGTTCTTCTTCGGACTTTGAGTAAATAAGAATGTCATCCAGAAACACAATGATAAACTTATCTAAATACTCTTTAAAAACTACATTCATCAAACACATGAAGACAACTAGTGCATTCGACAACCCAAAAGGCACCATTGTGAACTCATGATGACCATACCTTGTTTTGAAGGCATTTTTGTTGATGTCTCCTCTTTTATTCTGACTTGGTGATATCTGGATTTGAGATCTATCTTGGAAAATATTCTCGCACCTCTGAGCTGGTCAAATAGGTCATCTATCCTTGGCAGATGATACTTGTTCTTCACTGTTACCTTGTTCAACTGTCTGAAATTGATACAAAGTCTCAATGTACCATCCTTCTTCTTCATGAACACAAATGGCACACCCCTAGGAGACACACTTGGGTGTATATACCCCTTCTTCAAAATCTCTTCAAGTTGCATCTGCAACTCATTCAATTTTGGTGTACTCATCTTGTAAGGAGTCTTGCATATAGGTGTTTCTCCTGGCATCAGATTTATAGAGAAGTCAATATCTCTTTTCAGAGGAAAACCTTGTATCTCTTTAAAGACATCCTCGTATTCTATCATCCACATACTCTATCATTACTACACAGTCTTTCACACTTGGAACTTTATCTTTAGGTTCCTCTTCCATGTGCGATGCAAATACTTGACATCCCTTCCTATAACATTTCTTCAACTGCAATGTTGAAATTTCTTTAATAGTCATAACTCTTGGAATTCCTTGAACTGATCTCAAATTTCCTTGCTCATCCAGGAAAGTGAATGCCTTATTGTAACAATCCAGGACATCATGGTGCTCATCCAACCAATCCATATCAATGAGGCAATCATACGAGCCCAAAGGTATAATATTCAAATCATCTCTAGTGCATAGTTCATTCATTTCCATGGGACATGCCTTAACCATCTCATTGATTTTCCTGTTTTCTCCTGTAGCTAACTGCACAAACCAAGGTTTTCCAAGCTTACTTATTGACAAATGGAATCTCTCCACCATCTTAGGATCTAGATAATTATGACTAGCTMCAAATTCAATTAAAATAACAATGGGTTGGTCACTAATCTTACCTTCCACCTCGATCATTTGCGACCAAAATTCAACTTGCTTTTTATCTAGMGCGGTGTAAATCCTTGGTACATTTTTTCCTATGTCCTCAACTGTTGCAACTTGTTGTACCATGTGCACAGTCTTTTCTTTATCMCCTCTTTGAGGGAAATCTTTGTGCATATGATTTCCGCCACAACCCCAACACTACATAGATTGTTGCCATGAATTTTGTCCCACTGTTTCTGACATTCTGRGCTCTTGGAGAGTCGTTTGTCCTTGCGCAATATTTTTGAAAAGCGGTGGTTTAACTCCCTTCTTCCTCTGTTCCACCTTTCTTTTCATCTTATCTTCCCAAGCCTTTTGGAAAGTCGGTCTTCCCCTTTACTGCTCATAAAGACACTTAGCACGCCTTATGGTTTCTTCCAACATCTTGGGGTCATCATATTGTATATTTTCACTGATAAATGAGGGAAACCCACTCAAATATCTTTGAATATACACATGTTCATTCTTGATAAAAGACACATAATTCAACAGTTCTACAAATCTTATTTCGTACTCGTCAATTGTCATGCTCCCAAGCTTGAGTTCGAAGAAATCCTTCATCTTCCTATCATAGTACCACTTGGTTAAATATTTCTTTTGGAAATACCTCTTGAACTCCCTCCAAGTCATTTTATTCTCATCAATATGTTGCACTTACACATATTAATCCCACCACATCGATGCCTTTCCTTTTAACTGATAGATGGAAATTCTTCCTTCTTCCTGCGAAAAATAGTTATGCAGCTGGATATACTTCCTCATATATAGCAACCATGTCTCCACATCTTTGTTCTTTTTGTGCTCACCATCAAAGGTACGAGGCTTGATCTTATTCATTTCTCCTTGTAACTCATCCACTCCAGTCCTTCTCTTATTCTTTCTAACAGGAGATGGACTCGAACTACTGCTCACTTTCCTAAAAGATTGCTTACCAACACTTCTTTCTTCTCTTCTTTTCCCATCATGAGACTTGCGACTTCTTGATCTACTTGAATTTGTCTCTTTATCTATATTATTTTCTATTATGTCCAAGATTTTCATCAATTTGACATTTAAGTCATCTTGTTGCTCCTTGGATCTCATAAGCCTTTCATTATCATCCTTATAACTATGGACATCTTTCTGCAATACTTTTGCAATTTCTACTAATTTCATGCGCTCCCCCTTGGATTCTGTACCATCAACACCCAAACCAACATACATATCTCCAAATTCATCATCATGACTATAAGTCCTTCGTGCATCTTCCATGCTTTCAACCTCCTTCACTGACTCTGCCCTACCCTATTTGCTGAAAATTCTGCAAAATGTGCAGGTAATTAAGATTTGTTAGATGATTTCATGTAACAACTACATGAAAAATTTGAGCCATTTTGTCAAAATCCTTCCCTTCGTTTTCTGGGATGATTTTAACATTCCAAAATCTAGTGTGCACACCTGTGCATCACTATTCCTTGTGCGCATCACAACTCTATACCGTGCACCAATGGTTTTCCATGCAAACCAAATCTGCACTGCGCATCACCAATTCTTAGCGCACACATCTATTCATGCTAGTCTTTGGCCCATACAAGTCCAGTGTTGAACCAATGGCTCTGATACTAATTTGTAACGTACCCACTCTCTCGCTTAGTCCTGTTACCACCTTACACATGCTCTAATACCAAATTGTAGCGTACCCAACCACCCCAGGCTAGGCCACGTCACACAACCTCAACTTCTGTATCTCTAAGTCAACCAAACTATAACATTCCCAACATACTACTAATCATTGTTATTCTAAAGTTTCACTGCATAGGTTCTACTCAAACACAAGTCCACACAGTATCACTTGAAGTAACGTGTTCAACCCAAGCTTGAGTTGTGCCACAAAACTTATAACAATATAAGAAACATTCTCTTTTCAACACAACTTTAAGCATCATAAATAACTCACATAATTGTGCACACCAACATACTGATCAATCAACATGTGCATCCATCTAGGTTTCATGTGCCACTTTTGTTTTCACTGTGCGCGGGGTCTATTTTTCAAACACACACACAAATTCCAACCTCTTGGTGCACATAGGCTACAATCCTACACACCAACCACTCAATGCTCTTCCATGACAACTCAACCAAAAATCACAAGTTTAAGTTAACAAGAGAAGCCACCATCAATTGACATACTTATGCACAACTACAAGTATAGGCTATAAACACTATATTTACATGTACAAGAAACATTAAATAGAATAACAATAGATAATTATATGCAACAACATACAAGAATTAACCCATGTCGAACATAGACAAGCAATAACATAATAAATAAGAAAAGTACATAAAGAACACTTATCTTTTAAGAAAGTCACCAACTGCAGCCTTGACTCAAACGTTCCTCCAAGCCATAGGCATTGTTGCTCATAAGCTTTCAGCAACAAGTCTCCCCCGAGCTGGGGCTCCACTCCACTAGGAAAAAAGGGTTCCTAACGTCAATCTAAGGTCTAGAACTCAACAAAATTGCTCAGTCCTAAGTGCTCATTGCTACAACTAGCTCACAATCCCTCATTCCCCATGCACCTATCAAACCCAAGGAAGTATGCCCCTTCTCTGCTCTACAGTCCTTCGGTTGCCCCCACTTCCATTCCCAGGGTTACCAACAACAGGCCAGACAGGAAGTCTCTGAGCCCTATGACTAATGCTCAATTCACCAGGGAACCACTCTCAACAATACTCTCACCTAGAGAGTATTCTCACGGGTCTAACAACCACTTCACAACACCGAATATCTCACCTAAGGAGATTGATCACAGTCCGTAAACCTATCTCCTCAACAATGACTCTAATTATAGCCCACAACCCCCTACAAGATTCTTTGAACAGATAATTTAATAATCAAACTTTCCATACAGTTCGACCCCCTTCTGCCACTAGATATTGCAACATGAAAAAATAATCATAATAAATAAATAATACCCAAAATACACTAAGGCCAAAAATATATATTTCACGCCTTCTACTTGACACTTGTCACCTTCAAAAGTATCTTTAAGCCACTTGGTAATTGGTTCCCTACCCTCATGAACTGAGGATAAAAACATATTTGCATTACACTTTTTCCCCAAGACTTACGACTCACCCCCTTTTCCCTTTTTTGGTGGAGTAGGCCCCCCATCTCGTGTTCGTCTAAGTCAATCAACATGCATCAATGCAATATTATATTAATAATCATGATTATAATTACATGGATAGGCATGTTGGCCTATCTGTGTCCAAACTCACCAACCTCATAATCACACAGGCTCTCCGACCTCCATACATATGCATCCATTCCTGCTCACTAACCCAAGTGCACGCAATGTGCGCACTTACCTAGGTGCGTGCAACACATAAAATGTGCACACCCTGTCTTTGATAACCCATCTCCATATACTACTTTTATGTGTGCAACATCAAAACTTAATGCTAATGACTCACTATCCTTCTACTTGACACTTGTCACCTTCAAAAGTAGCTTTAAGCCACTTGATAACCCATTCCCTACCCTCGAAAACTTAGGATAAAAACATATCCACATTACACTTTTTCCCCAAGACTTACGACTCACCCTCTTTTCCATTTTTCGGTGGAGTAGGCCCCCCATATCTTTTCTGTCTAAGTTAGTCAGCGTGCAATGATGAAATATTATATTAATAATCATGATTATAATTACATGGATAGTCATGTTGGTGTATCTTTGTCCAGGATCACCAGCCTCATAATCACACAGGCTCTCCAACCTCCATACATATCCATTCATTCCTGCACACTAACCCAAGTCTGCACAACATAGTGCAATGAGCACACTTATCCAGGTGTGCACAACACATAAAATGTGCACACTTATCCAGGTGTGCACAACACATAAAATGTGCACACCCTGTCTTTGATAACCCATCTCCATGCACTACTCTAATGTGTTCAACATCAAAACTTAATGCTAATGGATCACCAACCTTTTCCTTGACACTTGTCACCTTCAAAAGTAGCTTTAAGACACTTGGTAACCCATTCCATACCCTCGATAACTTAGGATAAAAACATATCCACATTACACTTTTCCCCCAAGACTTACGACTCACCCCCTTTTCCCTTTTTCGGTAGAGTAGGCCCCCCATCTCTTTTCTGTATGAGTCACTCAGCGTGCAACGATGCAATATTATATTAATAATCATGATTATAATTACATGGATAGGAATGTTGGCCTATCTGCATCTAGGCTCACTAGCCTCATAATCACACAGGATCTCTGGCCTCCATACATATCCATTCATTCCTGCACACTAACTCAAGTGCATGCAACATAGCACAATGTGAACACTTACCTAGGTGCGCACAACACATAAAATGTGCACACCCTGTCTTTGATAACCCATCTCCACGCACTACTCTGATGTGCACAACATCAAAACTTAATGCTAACGACTCACCAGCCTAAATTCTCATACGTTTACACTTGGTACCAATCGTCTCACCAACCTATATGTACAATTACCAAGGGTTCTGGATCAAGGATATTACAATGGAGATCAAAACACTGATTCTCCATGTGACTAACTCGATTGCAATGTTGGCACTTTGCATTATGATTTTGAACTAGAACATGTGAAGTTGAGACTTCTTGAAGGAATCCAACACTCTGGAATTGGATTGGTTGGGAGTAATTGGGAATACGAAAGGTAACTTCCTTTTCATATCCAAGTCTTGTTCTGTTCTTGTTTTTGTTGATTTTTTCCTATGGTATGATGATGGGCTTCGAAAGAGTATTTTCAACCTGATTATGTTGAACTTGAACACCTTCATCTTCATCTTCATCTTCATCTAGAGTTGTCTTGTTGAGTTTCTCCTTCACTAATTGTCGATCATCATCATCATCATCATTATAGAGAGGGTTGTTCTGAACAAAAACTAGAATAGAACACTTCATTGACTGTTGATTTTTGAGATAATTGATTTCATTATTCAATAGTTGGGATTGTGATTGTAACAAATGAATCCTTGTTTACAACTTCCTTTAGGCGAGTCTGTGTAGAAATGGGTGTGATACAACTTAGTTGAGGGAACTTCCTTTAGGCACTTGAATCCTTGTTTTCATGACTGGACTTTATATTTTAAAATAGTATCGTGTTGTCGGCCCATTGTTTGCATCCACTTACACTACATGATAAAATAGATACCTCAAACCTCTAATTTGATTTGAAATAAAAAATGAAGTTAGTTTTACAACAATCTAGTCATGACAGTGCATACATAGCACATGCATCACATATGGGTTGATGAGATTTCCTTCTGGGACACACATAATATATAGAGAAGACAAAGAAGAGTAAAAGAGAGAGATGATACAAGAAGTCTGGAAATTGTTTCTGGGGCTAAACAGTAGCGAGATTTTCTCTTCCCTGGCAAGATATGAAGTCATGAAGGAACTTGTATATTTTAAACTTGTACAATTAATTATTGCAAATATATTCTTAATAAAGAAAGAAAAATACAATGGCACACACACACACATATCACACAAAGATTTTACCCTGGAAACCCAAAAGTGGGAAAACCAGTAACCTGTTTAGAGTCGCACCTGTAATCTTCTTTACTGATCATCTTTATTCATTGTTTACAATGCAATATATGCAAAGGATTTTGTGGCATCCAAACCCCTAATCCATTGATCCGGATTATCAACAACCATAATTCCTTAACCGGAATTAGAAAACCATAGGAAAAAACCATGTGCTGAAAAAACACAAAAAACATACGCAAAAAAACATCAATTTTTTTTTAGGGG
>JZKD02S0589707.1:355407-369154 GCA_000966675.3 Picea glauca | reverse complement strand
TCTCCCATATTAGTGTACATTACATAGGATCAATTTTGCAAAGAATATAACACACACTCAACATTCTCCCACTTGTTGTTTTCTTTGCATATAGGGGGTTACAAGATCTCATAGTCAACAATCTAGGGAAAAAATGCCCATAAATCCTCTACACCAAGATAACTTTTCAATCATCATAGATTTTGTTAATAAATATGCAAAATTCTCCAAAGTGTCCACCCTCTTTTCTTCAACCATGTCTCTCACAAAGTGATACTGAACATCAATATGCTTTGTCTTTGAATGATAAGTCGGGTTCTTCACCAGGAAGATTGCACTCTGACTGTCACAATCTATCCTTACATCTTGTTGTACCAACCCAATACCTACACAATACTTGTAACCATACTTATTCCTTGCTCGCATGAATGATTGCCATGTATTCAATGTCTGTAGTTGAGAGTGCCACTACAACCTATCTTTTTCTCATCCAACTGATTTCTCTTCCAAACAGGTTAAACATATACCTTCTTGTAGATCTTTTGCAATCTATATCTTCGACCTAGTTGGCACCAACAAACCCATGTATGTACAACACTCTATCCAATCTTAGTCTTATTTGGTATCACAATCCATAACTAGTAGTTCCACGCAAATAGTTGAAAACTGTCTTTACTGTTGTGCAATTCTCCTTCCCTGGTTTTGACATATACCTTCTAAAAAATCCCACTGCATGTGCAATGTCCAGTCTAGTACATACCATTGCATACATCAAACTGCCAATCACACTCGCATATGAAACAAGATACATGTCCCCTTCCTCTTCCTATTTCTTAGGACACTAATCTACATATAACTTTACACCTACAAGAACATGAACCTTGATCGGTTTACATTCTTTCATATTAAACCTTTGCAATATCATCTTGAGATATTTCCTATGATTTAACCAGAGTTTCCTATTTGTACGATCTCTTGTAATTTCCATTCCTAAAATGAAATTTGCAGCACCAAGATCCTTCATGTCAAACTTAGAGTACAACTTATTTTTCACATCCTAGATAATCTCCTTGTTGTTTCCTATCAACAACATATCATCCACATACAAGTGCAAATAAATAACATGATCACTGATTAATTTGAAATACACACAGTGATCTGCTTTTGTTTCTTTTGCTCGTTGTGAAACCAAGTCCCAACATATAAGTATAAAATTTTTGATATCACATCCTTGGTGATTTCTTTAACCCATGCATGGACTTTTTCATCTTGCATACTAGCTCTTTCTTTCCCTTCACATCAAAGCCTTCTGTCCGCTTCATGTAGATTTTTTCTTCCAGATCCCCATGTAGGAATGTTGTCTTCACATATATCTATTCTACTTGAAAATAAAAAGCATCAACAACAGATAAAAGAAATATAATTTAAGGTAACTAGGAAGCAGGAGAAAAAATCTCACCAAAGTCAATTCCCTCTACCTAGTAATAACCTTTTTCTACTAACCAAGCTTTGTATTTGTCTACTTTTCCTTTTGCATTCAACTTCTTCTTAAATAGCCATTTGCTGCCAATGGGATTTCTTCGAGTAGGAAACTCCACTAGATCCCAAGACTCATTCTTGTCCAAGGATACCATTTCTTCGAGTAGGAAACTTCACTAGATCCCAAGCCTCATTCTTGTCCAAGGATACCATTTCTTCAACCATGGTCTTTTTCCACAGTTTTCCATCATTTAAATCCATTTTTTCCCTAACAATTCTAGGATCATCATCAGTAATCGAAAAAGAAAAAAATGAACGAAAAACAAGTGGAGTATAACTTTCTAGTTGCCTTCTTTCTTGAACTAATCTCCTCAATAATGGAGTATGAGGATCTTCTTCTTTTGATTCATGTTCTTCTATACAGTCTGATTCATTATCCTTCAATTCAAACTCTGTTGTCAGTGGTTCTTCCTCCTTTGGTAGGACTTCTTATTTGACAACATATTTTTTTTTCTCTAAATACCACATCTCAACTATACACTACCTTTTTAGTTTCTAGATTCCAAAGCTTATAACCTTTCATACCATCTTTATAACCAATAAAGATACACTTTTCAAATTTTTTATCTATCTTACTCATGTTTTCCTTTGGAAACATGAACATAGGAATCACAACCAAATACCCTAAGATGTGTGAGAGAGGGTTTCCTACCAGTCCATACCTCGTGTGAATTCTTGTCATCCAGTGCTGATGAGGGTGATCGATTGACCATGTAACATGCAATACTCACTGTCTCTTCCCAAAAATCTTGTCCTAACCCAACACCATTGAGCATGCACCTTGCTTTTTCCATCAACGTCATGTTCATCCTTTCTACAACTCCATTCTGTTGAGGTGTATATGGAGTAGTATTATTCCTTTCTATACCACACTTCTTACAAAAATATTCAAATTCGTTTATGCAAAACTCTCCACCATTATTCGTCCTCAACACCTTAATTATTTTCTCTATTTGATTCTCCACAAGAGCCTTAAGCTCTTTAAACTCGTCAAAGACTTCAAATTTCTTCATGAGGAAATATATCCATGTATTCCTCAAGAATTCATCTATAAATTAGACATATTACACAAAATTTCCCAGTGATAGAACCAACATAGGTCCAAACACATCACTGGGCACCAACTGCAAAATTCCCTTTGCCCTCGTTGCACCAAAGGGGAATCTTACCCGATTTTGATTCCTATATATGCAATGTTCACATAAGTCAAAATCTACAGAGGATATAGAAATACCTTCAACTATACCTTTACCATGTAGTACTTGAAGGCCTTTCTCTCCGATATGCCCTAGTCTTCGATGCCACAACATAGTATTTTCTCCAGAGATTGTAGGATTTTTTTCTTCTTTAACTCCAATCTTGGGAACAACGAAACTATTGCACCCATCACTAATAGTGCTTCCTTGTAGCTTATATAGATTTCCAAAATGAACTCCCTTCGGCAACACCATTTCTCCTCAAACCATCATGCATGTTTCTTTATCAAACACTATTTTTCCCCTTGCATTGTCAATTTTGCTAACAAAAACCAAATTTCTAGCCAATTCTAGGATGTGAATAACATCGAGGAGTGTTCTAATACTTCCATCCATGAGCTTCAACTTGAATTTTCCTCATCCTATGATTTTTGTCGTCGAGTCATCACCTAGGAAAACATCGCCTCCATCATACATTTCATATTTTCAAAACCACTCCCTGTGATGAGTCATATGAAAGGATGCACCTGAGTCAACCAACCATGCCTCATGATCTACATGTGTTCTTGAAGAAGCTAGTACACTTCCCCTCCTTGAACTTCCACAAAGGTTTTTTCTTCTTTAGAAGGATCATGTTCATATCCCTTCCCTCTCTCAACACTTTTGGATCTACATTGCTTCTCATAGTGCCCTTCTTTTCCACATCTCCAACATACCTTTACAAATTTTCCCAGAGATTCAATTCTTCCCTTTGATTTAGATCTCCCACTTGAAGACTTAGATCTGTTTCTTTCATGGGAGCATCCTCTTGCAAATAATGCATCTTTTCTCTGTCCTTCCATGTTATTCCATCTCATCTCCTTTGACAAAAAGGATGAGACAACATCATCGAAACTTAAAGTATTTGTATTAATACCTATGTCCACAACCAACTATCCCATAAGTTTGGTAAAGAGCACAATAAAATTATACACTTATCTTCATCAAAAGTCTTAATATCAACATATAATAGTTGACTTACCACAGTATTGAATGAATTCAAATTCTCTCTCACCTAGTCCCCATCTTTCATCCTCAGGTTATACAACTTATTCCATAGGAACCTTTTGTTTACCAGGGACTTTGACTGATACAAAGCCCTTAAATTATCCCACAATTCCTTTGATGTAGCTTCCCTTGAGACATTTAGTAATACTAAATATGAAAGACACGACCAAATTGTGCTCTTCACCTTTCAATCCAATTTTTCCCAGTCTTATGTTAACGTTCCTATAGGTGCAGTACCTGGATCCACAATGATCCACTAATCTTTGTCCACCAACAGATATTCCATCTTGAGCTTCCACAACTCAAAACTTTGCCCATTAAATTTTTTTTATCTCTATTTTTGAACTTCTCGCCCTTTATTTTCACCTAAAGAATCAATATCACAGATCTCCCACTGTAACAAGGTTTATCACAGACCTGAGCCAAACCATTAGCCACAAAGACGCCCCCTTGAAGCCAATAAAAACTCTGATACCAAATGTAGATTTTAACCTTGTACAATTAATTACTGCAAATAGATTCTTAATAAAAACAAAAAATATACAATGACACATACACATACATAGATTACACATAGATTTTACCTTGGAAACCCAAAACCGGGAAAACCAACAACTTGTTTAGAGCTGCACTTCTATTTTTCTTTATTAATCATCTTTCTTCATTGTTTACACTACACTATATACATAGGATCTCATGGCATCCAAACCCCTAATCCATTGACCCAAAATAGTCAACAACCCTAATTCCTTAACCGGAATTAGAAAACCATCGGCGAAAACCATGTGCCAAAAAAATGCCAAAATTAAACGCAAAAAAATGCAATTTTTTTTTCCAGGGACTATAGGCCCTCCCCCCCTTCTCCCATATCAGTGTACAATACATAGGATCAATTTTGCAAAGAACATAACACATACCCAACATAACTGAGTGGATATTCATAGTCTATTTTTTCCATTATAATGAAATGGACACAACCAATGTACTTCCATACACATGTATGATATTTCATGCAAACAATTGTCCACAGATTTATGCACCTCGAGGGATAGAACTATGATATAATATAATAGCTATGAACTTATTAGTGTTACATAAATTAAATATGTGTTTTTATTGATTAAGAGTTCTATTTACTTTAGTGGAACTATATTCTTATGTGTAGCAAATAAAATCACAATTTAGAAAAAAAAATTGTGCAGAAATAAGTTCGTAAAGTGATTATCACAACACTAAAAATGTTATCTTTCAATTGTAACCAAAGATCATGAAACGCATTTTGTGTTCGATTTCGCAGTGTATTATTTTGCAACGGTATGAAAGATGATATGTCAATGCATGCATTTGAGTGGATTTTTGTTACAAGGAAGCATGGCACTACAATTTAGTTTATAGTATATCTTTAATCTCGCATTAGCATGCAATTCAACCATGAGATCATACTTATATGAATTATATTGATTGGATAATATAATCATTGTATGGATGAATTGATCAATAAAACCCTGTAATATAAATATATTATTTAACAAATATTATAATAACCAATATATCTCTATTAATTATTTTTTTAAATAAATTTAAAAAAAATTAAAATTTATGCTTGGCATCTTTTCATTTCTTTTGTTTCTAGTTACAACGTTTCCTTTGTGGTTCCATCAGTCAATAGCTTCACCGTCTTTGTACCATTTTCAAACAATATTTGTGTTTTTCATGAACATATGTAGATGTGCACTATGCATGTGTAGCATGAGAAAATAAATACAAGGATTTGTATGTGAGGGCATTGACTCAAGCAGATTTGATTTGTTTCATGTAAGCATACATAATACAAAAACAAATGTGAAAAAATAATCTATATTTTAATTACATCGAAGGCGTTATTTGAAGGGAATGTTCACCTCAAGCCTTTGTCACGTGTCCAATTTTCCAGCCTATATAATATTTCCACGTGTCTTTTTCACCCCTAGTTTTCCAAAACCTTGTCGCCAATCTTCTGGTTTCTCCATTGCCTCCTTTGCATCTATTGCATCACTGCCTCTTTTCCCTCATAGTATCTACTTCTTATTCATTCAAAATACCAGGAAAATGAATGACAAATCTCTCTGCTACAAATCATTTCATTGTTCAATCAGAGAACAATGAATTTATGTTTGTAGGATTTGAAATAATGTGTAATAGTGACACCACGAGAATGAGAGAGTCCATGGCTAAGTAAGAAGAAGAATTATAACGTTGTCAATGATGGGAAGAGAGGATCCCAGAAATCCCAAAGAAAAGAAACCACAAGACCTATGATTTATGATTGGCCAATCTTTCATTTAATCACAGATATTATAATGATTGTTTGTAATCTCAATTATATTTGTGTTTGTGTTGGGAATGATCATATAACAAGGTGAATTATGTAGTGATGATAGATGTTCTGAATTGTAACATTGTATGGTAGTCATTACTTCCTTGGAAAGATGAGAAATAATGACTGAAGATAATTTATTTTCTGTCTACGGGGGCACTGCTAATTTCCCATGCATTGATAATGATGAGCATCTTCTCACGGGGAATACAAATCCAAGTTGTACAAAGATTTTGTAGACTTTGTTCCAGGTCGATGCAAATATATTTTTGTAAATAGTTTTAGGTTTAAAGTTTGTTTAATGCCGATCCATCTGTGCAGGTTTTTATGTGAGCGAAGGAGACAAATCACAAGTTTATAGCATATGGAATCTTCTTGTCAATTGGATAAATGTTATAACTCCATCTTCCTAGAAAAGGATCTCATCTAGTTTTGTATGTATAACGTTATGTATATAAGAAAACCTTATTTTTGAGAAATGAGTGATGTGCTATGATGACCAAATGGTTCATAATAAGAAGCCTATGACTGTGAGTATAGATTATATTTTGTGCTTGAGGATTTAAGTGTGAATTGTTTAATTTTTCTGGTAACAAGTCAATTATGTATTTTCTAGTGTATTATTACCTTCAAGAAAGTCTTTTCCATCCTCCTTTTTCTATCTTCAAGTTCCTAATCCATTGTTGGTTTAGATTTGATGTATATACTTTTTAAGTATAATGACAATGTTTTTAACTCTATACAGAGTGTGGGTATATTTATGATGTGTAGGACAATAAATTATTGAAACCAACACTATATTTTAATATAATGGTGGTGCATTTTACTTTACACAGAGTGGGGTAGTGGGGTAATTTTACTTAAATATAATGGCGATGCCTTTTTCATACAAGTTTGTTTAAAAGTTTGATTAATCGTATTTGCACTCGTTATGATCCTTTGTCTGCATCAACTACAAGCTCGCTACCTGTTCGTCATCTATGTTTATTATGTCATTGTATATTTCCCATCACATTAAATCTCTAGGGAAAATGACACAATGACATCGTCAATCCATTGTCCAAATGCCTTGACCTCAAATTGATTTACTTGGCCTCCAATATCTTCTCTATTTCTAGTGGCATTTTCATTCATACACGTCTCTTGATGCTCAAAGATCTTCAAGCATGTACTTGTTTTTAAATAAGGATGATGGTGGCTCATGAAGAGAGGTTATGAAGCCAGAAGAAAAGGAAATCAGTGTCAAGGGGTGAGTGTTAAGGGTTCTTATCCAAGTAAATTAGTATTTAATTTTCTTCGCTAAGGTCCCATGGATTATGTCTTGAGAAAATTTTATATCCAGGGATTGCATATTCGACTAGAGAAACATCTTTAATCTTCTTTGTAAGTTCATACACCTTTGAAGTGTTGCAAGAGTGATCACCACATTTTGGAGCCTTGTGGGGTTGTGGTTCAATCTGCGTTGGAGAAGAAGAAGAAACATCATGAGAAGTGGAGATAGGAATGGGGATTTGGGGGCCCCTGCAACCTTAGATCATGGGCTTCTTATTTTGCAACTCCTCTGGAAGCATTTTTATTAATAGGAGGCTATGTAGAAGAAGAAGATGGGATGTTATTTCCTGAAAATCAACAACAACACCTTTTAGTCATTGTTGCTACAAATAGCTATGCTGGAACTTCACTATAACTATGTGAGAAGAGGAAATTGAAGGTAGAACTGGAGAAAAGGACTCCAATAATAGTCAATCACTCACTTCAACTTGTTACAACCACTTCACTAAATCATGTTTTATATACAATACAAGGCATCCAAGGCTTCATTATGCATTCCTATTATGGTTCAACTATCTAAGATTCAATATGCAAAGTTAAAGTGAAAGTTCTGAATTCATTCCATATGTTTGACCAAATCCTTTACGTGTTATTCTAAATTTTTTTTTCTCATTTAAATGAAATAATCCAATTTAATAAAAAAACCATCATTATTATACAACAACCTGGGTTTCATTTCCTTAAGTCCCCATTATCAAAGATTCTATGTACAAAACTGAAATGGAATGGAGGTTCTGAATTCCATCATTATTATACAATAGCTTGGGTTTCATAACCCATTTATTTAAGCTCCAGTTATCAAGGATTCTCTCTGCACAACTAAAATGAAAGTTCTTATTCCTTCTTTAAATTGGGCCCAATAAAAGTAAAAATGATACGTTTTGCTTTTAAATTTTATACAATTTAATAAAAACTAACATTGTTATAATTAGATATACAATGTATAAAACAATGCCTTAGTTTCACCATTCTATACGCAACACGAAGTGCAACTTCCCAATGCATTCCACGAGTTTACCATGATCGAGTGAACATGAAAATTATCCTCGACGAATTATCCTTCACGTACAATTTGATTTGCTCTAAATTTGATTAGAGGGACTCTGAATGTAATTTGTTAAAAAATGTTTTAGATAACCAGGTCTTGTTTACATATAATCATATTACTAAATTGTATTAATAAAAAATAAGTCTCTAACCATAAATAATGTAAAAAAAAATTATTTAAAAAAACATGCGTTGTTATAAGAACAACTCCTTTTGTACCCTATGGTATGATGGGTTTCAATTCTAAGACATTCTTTATGGCTTTATTTGAGAATTTCCTTCCCTATATGTTCTGGGTGGGTTTATTTGAGAGTTTTGCATGTTGCCAAATTAATTAATTAAGACAATTTGTATGTATGATCTATGTGATAATCTTCATAATGACACCTTTTCAGGGTAAATTATCATTATATTTGGTGTGACTCTACTATTAAAAAACAATGGGTCGTAAGACCTTGTGAGGGTATATCTTGTAAGGTTAGGAACAACACTCGAATGTCATAAGGCAATGATGAATGATTGTGTTGGGATTCATTGGTACTTGCACTTGTACCAAATATCATATAAAATCATATTAACTATGGTGGTAGCTACCACAACAATAATGGGTATCTCAACAATCGAGGTATGTATACATCCACACCCAAATGGGAAATTCCTTTCTTTGTGGCCAAAACGCTGTAATTTAAAGCTTTTCTTTTATGTTAATGAAATCTTTGTTGTATGTAGGGTAAACATGAGATTTATTTGTAAATGTGATAACTTCTATGGATGTACATGGTGGGAGGGGCACATTAATACCTTCTTCTGAGATTTTATTTATTATCTTGTTTAGGAACATGAGAGCACACTCATATTGAAAACATATATTTTCTTTGTGGGTGAATGCATAATTTGTTGATTATTCAACCAACCTCTTGTTTGTAGAAAACACTTATAGTGGTTGCACACATTGATTGCCACCATTTAAATTTTTCCCGAGAATTTGTCCCAATCTAACTTCCCATCTACCACATTTGTGCAAGGTCACACCTATAAACTTTGAATTTCCTCTAGGAAATATGGTACTTTAACGAGTAAGGACATAAGCAAATTATTCATTTGTGAGTTTACTCATGTGGATCAGAATAACCATATTTATTCAATGAAAAATATTTAACTCCAATAGAAAAGAATATGTGTAAAATGGAAATATTCTTTCTTTGCCTACTTTATATGATCATAATCATTGATGTTAAAATTTATATGAGTGTCTACACCTTTGAATTTGATGGTTTCCTTGTCATATGGCTTGCGAGAAATGGAAGAAAAATATTCATACATATAAATCTATATCATATAATTTGAAGTGGAAAGTGTAAAAATTGGCATTTATTGTAGAGATTAAAAGGATTTACCTTGCAATTTGAATTATATAAAAGTTAACAATTCAAGCAATATAAAGGATTTACCTTGCAATTGAATGGGTAGTGTCAAATCCACCTTTAATTTATGATAAGAAAATGCCATCTTAGAATTTTAGAATGTTCATATTAATAAATGATTGCCTGATAAGAGAAATATTGTACATAATATTTTAGTGAGGGAAGGGAATAACCATTAAAATGAAAAAAAAAATCCATACTTAGCTCTACAAAAGTGTATGAAACTACTCAGTAATGTTGCATGCTTAACAAATATTTAGAATTATAACCGAGAATTGGGGGTCTCCCTCCACTTATGCCCGTGTTGTATGAAGTAACAAAAATAGTAAGGAAAATATATTTATGTTCAATTCTAATGTTCCTAACTTGGCTAGTCTAGGAAACGCTACTAATGTGTGTGTAGGATCAAAGGTTTACAACATATAAATGATCATACAAATAATAAACGCAACAAAGGACTGCAAAGTTTGTATTATGATATCTCTGTGGATTACAAAATGGCCGAATGCGGCTGAATAACTGACAATACTTGACTAGATCAACATACAAAGGATCTTAGCCGGAATATAAATAAGAAACTGTGGTTGAATAAAATAACAACACTCGGCTAGATCAAAGACAAAGGATCTTAGCCGGAATACAAATAATCAACTAAAAGATAATACCCGCAATATGGGAGCACTGCGAAATCAATGAAGAATGATGAAAGACCTGGATGATCTTCCCAGTGACTAGGGTGTGTCTTTCAACACCGAAATCAACCAACTGGTGTCTTCCTCCTGGAATACACTGAACTATCTTTCCTGAGATGCACCTCTTCTCCTCAATGACAAGTCATAATCTACATAATGATGAATTAGGTCGTTGACCCTTCCTTTATAGCTTTCCAAAACCCTAAATCATGCTGAAACCCTAAATCACTGTTGAAACCCTAATTCACTGTTGACTTCTATTTTTAGCTCATAATGACTTAAAAGCATTGTTAACCCTTGTTAGCTCAATGTCACTTTCTGAATATTACACCTGTGACTAGAGTGACCTCTAGTAACCTTGTTTACCCCTCTATGGCCTTGGCTATAGTCTAAAGGGGTGGTTTAGACCATTAAGCCTCCTTTTCTGAAGCTCCTATTTGGAAAGGGATATTACAATCCTCCCTTCCCAAAATTGCTTGTCCTCAAGCAATACCAGTCCAGGGTGTTGCAACACCTGCTCACTCTCCCAAGTAGCGCCCTCTACTGGAAGCCCTCTCCATATGATCAAACATTCTCTGATGACCCTGCTCCTTAGTTTCCGCTCCTGGAATTCCAAAACCTCCTCTAGAACTAACTCCAACTGTCCCTCCTCATCCAATGGGGGAAGCTCCTCTGATGTGTTAATGAATTATCCCACTACCTTTTTGAGGCAAGACACGTGGAACAAGTTATGAATCTTGCTCCCCTCTGGAAGCTCTAGCTCGTAAGAAACCTCGTCTACTCAGCGCATGATCCTGTAAGGACCATAAAATCTAGGCTTGAGCTTCTTGGCTCCACTCTTCTTCAGAGATGACTGTTTGTAGGGTTGGAGTCTCAAGAAAACCAAATCTCCAACCTCAAAGTTGTGCTCTATCCTGTGCTTGTCCGCGCTTATCTTCTGTCGGTTTTGCGCCATCTGCAGGTTCTCTTTCAACAATTTGAGAATCTCCTGACTCTCTATGATCTAATCCTTGGCCTTGGGAGCTCTGCTCTCCCCGAAGACCAAGTCTACCAAAGTGGGAGCATCATATCCGTACAATGCTCGGAAGGGTGTCATACCAATAGACATGTGGAAGGTGGTGTTGTAGCAATGTTCCCCTAAATGTAACCACTTTACCCATGTTCTCTGTTGTCCTCCTACATAGTTCCTCAAATACCTTTCAACCTACTTGTTGACAATCTTGGTCTACCCATCTGTCTGAGGGTGATAGCTAGTAGTAGGTGTCAACTTTGTCCCCACCAACCGAAACAAATCTCTCCAAAATGTCCCTATGAACCGACTGTCCTTGTCACTGACGATGTTCTTCGACAACCCATGAAGTGTGAAGACCTCTCTGAAGAAAAGCTCGGCTACTTGAACTGCACTGTACTCTTTCGGTATGGTGTAGAAGTGAGAAAACTTGGTCAATCTGTCGACCACTACATAGATACAGTCCTTACCCTGGACCTCGGGTAGATCTGTGATGAAGTCCATAGATATACTCTCCCATTTTTGCTCTGGAATGGGGAGTGGCTGAAGTAGCCCTACTGGAAAAGCATGCTCTGACTTGTTCTGCTGGCAAGTCACACACTCGCTAACGTGTCTCATAACGTCTTGTTTGAGGCCCTTCCATGAGAACCTCTCTCTGATCTGTCTGTAGGTTTTGAAAAACCCTTGATGGCCTACTAGAGGTGAATCATGAACTGCAGTGAGGATTTTCTTCTTAAGCCCTGAATCTGGCACCAAGTAAACTCTATCCTTGTAAAATATGACATCGTCAATGACCCTGTACCGGTCATCCTGTATCTGCCCATCCATCACCTCACAAGCGAACTTGTTCTTGGAATATTCCACTAACAAGTGGGATTTCCAATCTACTGAAATCTCCATCAAAGAACATGCCGCAGGTCTCCTCGATAGTGCATCGGCCACAATGTTCTTCTTCCCCTTGACATACTCTATGTCAAATTCGAATGCCTGTACCTTCGTCACCCATTTCTGTTGGCGCTCACTGAGGTCCTTCTGCTTAAGGAAATACTTCAAACTATTGTGATCGGTCTTGACCATGAATTTGCTTCCCACCAAATATTGTCTAAACTTGGTCAAGGCATGTATGATTCCCAACATTTCCTTGTCATAAATGGAATACAACCTCTCAGGTTGACTAATATTCTGGCTCTCGAATACAATGGGGTGTCCTCCCTGCATCAAAATTGCACCGATTCCTTCGCCGGATCCGTCACACTCTAGTACAAATGGTAGGGTGAAGTCTGGTAGTGCCAACAATGGACAAGTGCCCATGACTTCCTTCATGTGATCAAAGGCATCCTGTTATTTATCGGTCCATATGAAGGCCCCATGCTTGGTAAGATCTGTCAGCGGTGCTCCAAACTGAGAAAAACCCCGGACGAATTCCCTGTAATAGCTGCACAGCCCGAAGAAGCTCCTCAATTCTATCACATTCTTGGGCGTCGACCAATCCAAAATGGTCCTGATCTTCTCTTGGTGCACCTATACCCCTTGTGCACTGATGATGTGGCCTAAGTAAAGCAACTCTGTCATACCAAACTCACACTGGGACTCTTTGGCATATAATGACTGTGCCTCCATGATGCTCAATACCTCATCCAGGTGCCTCATATGCTCTTGCCATGACCGGCTATAGATCAATATGTCGTCGAAGAAAACCAAGACTGATTTCCTTAACTGATCCCTAAATATATGGTTGATGCAAGACTGGAATGTAGCGGGTGCATTGGTTAGCCCAAATGGCATAACCAGGAACTCGAAGTGTCCAAAATGACATCGAAATGCCATCTTTTCTATGTCCTGCTCTTGGATGTTGATCTAGTGATATCCAGAGCGTAGATCAATTTTTGAGAAGAAAACTATCCCATGCAGTTCATCCATCAACTCGTCAATGCGTGGGATAGGGTACCGATTTTGATGGTTTTTTTATTCAAGGCTCAGTAATCAATGCACATCCTCATGGTGCCATCCTTCTTCATAACTAAGACAATTGAAGACGCAAATGGGCTGCTGCTCGGTCTAATGTGTCCCGTCACCAACAATTCCTTGATTGCCTTCCTTATCTCATCCTTGAACCTCCTAGGATG
>JZKD02S0589707.1:253312-341333 GCA_000966675.3 Picea glauca | reverse complement strand
TGCACAGAAAAAAGAGATCTTACAGAGCTTGCTGAAAGACGTTTCGCAATTTGGCAAGCTGGACAGAGGCTGGATCTGCAGCCTGCTCTGATACCATGAAAAACAAATCTGCAGCCACAGAAAACGAATTGTTGCAAAACAGAAAACGCAGAAAATGAATTGCAGCAAAACAGAAAACGAATTGACAGAGCCGTAGAATAGAATGCATAAACACCACGCCCAGATCTTATTATTGAATTCATATATAAAGGAATTTACATGCAACGAATGCTTTGTAAATAACGAAGCAACTCACAGTCTAACTGTTGATGAAAACAAGAAACCAGTTAACTAAACAATCAAGGAACGATTTGCTCAATCAAAGGAGCAAATCGCAGAGCAAATTATGGAGAAAATCGCGAGCTCAACTTATTCGTCTAACACTGTGGACATTCTAATCTACATTGTGTGGAAGCTCTCTGGTTTTTCGTCGAACAAAGTGATGCGTAGCGGCACCAACCTCTATTCCTCTCACTTACAGACCATCTGGACGTGAACGCGCAGGACCTGCAAGCATACATCATAGGAAAGCATGATGACAACTCTATGGCTCTTTGTTCGAGCATCAACATGGAAGAACATTTACAGGAATTTTTGAGTTTCATGAAAAAGGCGTCCTGCACTGCTTTACAACAAATTTCCAACTAAGAAAAAAAAATCGCTGTGTAAGTACTAATTGCATTGGCACATAGCGAGGAGTTTCCCCAGATCCTACCAGAGGAGGGAGAAACCCCCTTTGGCGTCGTCTGTGGCAATCCGTTGCGCCATAACCAAATAGCAGTGCTACAAACATGGACAGAACGAAAATAGCTGACGCCTCTATGCTTGACTGATTTCGACCATAATATTCGATATTGGGCATTCATCACCAGAAATTTGCATGGTTGGAATTTCTTCCGCCCTTGGGGAACCAATGGCGTAGTTCCCCTATTTTGTTCGACCACACGATCCTTCTCTGTCAATAGGAGGCGTTGTAGTAAATATTTGAGTGCACCTAAAAGGTAGCCTAGTTTAAACGCTTTATTTATTTATTTATTTATTTTTTTTGGGATATTTACTATGGATATTTGTCTGGTCATTAATTAATTGATGGATCGGTAAATTTGAGTAATTATTTTTGTGTAATTTAGTTACATCAGGGGTTTTTCAGCATGTTGAATCTATTTCTGTATTCAAAAATGCAATTTAAACAACATAAAATTGTGATTTCGTACACATTTAAATCGTCAAATTCCAACTAAAAACTCAAAAAGTTGAACAGTTAAACAACTCCCACCTCAAATGGTCTGTTTTAAGGGGTTAAAACCACTTGAAAACATATAAGAATGATAGATATTGGATCGGATTGACATTTCACATTTGTATTGTATTAATGTCTCTCATTCTATAGGTCTTCATCATCCATGTGCATTAGACTCTTTAAGTGAGGACTACCTTCATTCTAACCTTGGCTTGAAGGAGAAGTCATTTTCACTGTGCATTCTTTCGCCAAGGCCATCCCTATCTCCATACCATGTGAATGAGAAATACATAGTGGAGAAACTAGTAGTTGAAATCTTTGTGTGAAGTCACCCAAGCTGCAGGTTTTGTTGTTTTTGCTAGTGAAGGCCGAACTCATCTAGCCCCAAATAATTGGAGTCCTCTCTTTCCACTGCGTCTTTTTCAAGTAGTACTAGGTTTCTCCATTTTTAGGAAGGGAATCTCAAAACCATCAACATCTATGTAAAACCTTTTTGAGCAAACTAGTGTTTGAAGATCAATTCAAATTGCATCGATAACACATTCTCCAAATCAAGGTATATTTACAAGTTTACTTTTTGAAATTAAGTTACATTGTAAACATGTGCATTTTGGTGGAATTCGACACCCTTCATTTGTTGTCTAAGTAGTTGAGTTTGCATTGTAAAGTTAGGGTGGAGTTGCAAGAAACCTCTGACGTCTAAATCTGTCTTTAAATGGATCAAGAAGAGGAATTGTTAGAGTTATTGAACACTCTAATCCTCTCATCTATGGATAATAAAGTCACCATTGACAAAACCACTTTGTAGTCTGTTGTGACGTGCTTGCAAGTTTCACAAGTCAAAGAAGCACTGTTACAAACCAAAATCTGACTTCTTCATGATGTACTTGAGCGAAAGAATCTTCGACAACATTCTAAACTAGTCCCTTTTCAAAACCCTATTTTTGAATATGATGACAATGATGATGTTGATTCATACCAACAACCAACGCAACAACAACTTGGTGAGACAATTCCATATTCAAATGCAGATAAAGATCAACTTCCTCTTTTCAATAGGATCATCAGAAATTCAGAAGAAATCATGTAGACCAAGCATATAATAGGTATCATATATGAAAAGGATGTCACCTTTCATATTCCTGATTACTCCAAAGCGATCCAATTTCAAAGTGTTGGATTGCTTCAAGAAAGTTCACATTCACCTACTCCAGTTCAAGGGAAGATTTTGATATGCCAACATTGTTAGTGAGTTGGCCACATGAAATATCAGTGTTTTGATCTTTATCCTTGTGAGCATTGAATAAAACACAACCATCCTTCATATAGGTGTTTCAAATGCAAGAAAACTACAAGAATAAAGAACCACTATGGGTGGATCCCTTCTTGGAAATGGTCATCAATAGCCAAGAAAATATTTGAGTCGTATCGTAGAATTTGCACTCGAGTATTGACACATGCAGTGTACATATTTTCATCTTCTCACCTTGTCCGTGACAAGGGGGAACAACATCAACGATTGACAATCAGACTTCCATTTTCAAAGTCATATATGTTGATAAATAACAAGTGAGCGTGACAAGCAAGCATGATTGGTTTGTGGTTTTCCTTAAATGAACTCTTAGTAGAAGACTTACAGCTGCTAGACAACAGTTTGTGTTTTCCCTTAAACCTCCACTTGGTGGAAGACTTTTAGCTTCTTCTACATCACAATTTATGGTAATCTTTAAACCAACATCGAGAGCACTTCCAATTAGCATAAGACATCATCAGCTTCAACTTCTATCTAACTGAAGAAATGTTTCAGGAACCATTGAGCCTAGAGTAGGGTTACATAGTTTGTGGTCATCTTTCAAACACCAGATTGATAGAGCACATTCAACCATCAACAATTGCACACTTCCATATTTCAGCTGCTCACTTTCAGATATCAACTCTCACCTTGGACTCATATATACCCCTTCGGATTAATGGGGGGATGTTGGAAATGTAATCCGTTAAGGTTACTTGACTCGAGGAATATGAAGCGAACCATCTTCGAGAGTCCAAGAGATGTCTTGGAATACGAATCCAAGCATCAACATCATTGTACTTATTACGCCGAAAGATATACACCTGTTGACAATGGGCACATTTAATGATCTTTTAACACTAAATCTTAATCTTATGGCCAACAATTAAAGATGACATATTCTCAGTCGTCCTCCCAAATCAATGGATGAGATTTACTATTCATAACTTCTTTGTATTTATGAATGCATGCTTTAACATGTTTACTTTTTCACATTTACCTAATCATATTAGGAAATTACTATAAGACCATATACTTGCTACATTAAGATGATTAACAAGAATTAATATGTATACAAAATTTTATTGCCACTTTTGAATGTTTAGCAAACACTACCTAAAATAGACTGCACGTATAACTACTGAAATGTGAACCATACTTAGTATAGAAGGCAGCACCATAGCCGACGGCATTTTTTTGGTATAAATTCGGTTTTGGCTGGGCTATAATCCAGACCCGATGGAATACCAGAGGCGAATGTTGAAAGGAGGATGAGGAAAACAAGAATTCGGTTCCTGTTGTGTTTGGACGACAGCAGTAATACACATGGACTGGCGGTATAGACAAAATATATGACAGCTTGTGATCCACGGTATAGATTAAAAAATTGAAAATGGAAGAGTCTTTTCTTATGCCGTAATTAAATTTTTCTCCATCAATATTGATTACAATTTCCACTTCCGTATATTAAATATATATATTATTTTAAAATTAGTATTAAATAGTTACTTATGTTAAATAATTATTTTTTCTAACATCATCATAATAGCATTGTAACCTGCTTAAACATGGTTTAGGCGTACATCGGCCACGGGTTTAAGTGGCTGAGCTAGTACATGTATCAATTGATGTTTAATGCAATTCAAGTTTATCTTTATTTTGTGAGTCCAACAGTCAATTAAAAAGTTTGGCCTTTAGATTTATCATTTGAATTTGCAATAATATTATGTCACGTCACTATTAAAAGTGAGGCACGATCCAAGATTTTCTTTGAAGTCCAATTCTGCCGGGTAGAAGTAGGTTCATTGAAATACCATATAGAGGATATTATGGAGCAAGAGGAGTCTGCAATGATTGGGTAGAAGTGTGTCCATTGGAATACCATCTAGAAGATATTCTGGAGCAAGAGGATGAGTTTGCAGTGCTCAAACTTTGTTTGAGAGTTGTCCACGGCCAAGGAAGCTTGACCTTCTTCCCAAGGTAACCCTCCTTTAAAATATTACTATTACATTAAATTTAACTGCCAAGGCAAATCTGCTGGTATTATCAGTCAAATTATAATATTATTATGATAATATTACTATTATATTTAATAATCAGTTATTAAAAGTTACAGTTCGGTAAAAATGTCACCATTACATTATACGGCAATACTAATATCCAAATATATTTAACTTTCAGTCGTGAAATACCGCTATTCCGTTGAGATAATACTGTCACGTTAACAGTCAATTAATAATAGCCCTATTATCGTTGCATTCAATACTAATATCCAATTATATTAAACAATATGATAATATTATAACTATATTTAATAATCAGTTATTAAATTATTAATATTCCGCTAAAACATTTCTATTTCAATTAAACCTGAATTACCATAGTGATTGCGCAAATAATAATATGGCAGTTAAGTTCATCATTAGCATTTAATGTAACAGTTTTAATGAGACCCGGAACGCATATAATCCTTGTAAATTGGCAAATATTAAATATGACATTTAGTCAAGTGTTAACCTTGCAAGTTACACGTATTATCATGCAGCTCGAGCGCCTTCATTAATGGGGCAATCTGACTTAGTAAAAACCAGGTTACACATTGGCATCATCATTCATTGGTTTTTGTTTTAACCCTAAATTTAAGTAAGCAAGGCTATCCCACCATTCTCAACTCGAAATTTAGAACATCAAGTCTGGAGTTTTAGGGTTCTCGGCCAGCGCGGCATGCTGCTGTACAACGCAGCCGCACCGCGCACCAGGGAAAGGCAAGGTACAGACGTCAATTAGTAGTAGAACTTGCTGATGTTACTAAGGTTTAACTTTTTCATTGAAGGTGAAGCTTCAGTCTTCGTTTAAAAGCACTAGTACGGTGATTATTGGAAGGTTAATACTGATAGTTTGTAGCGATAGGTAGTAGCTTCATTGCCAATTAGCCATAATCTTAATTGCATGTTTAGGTTCGCTGAATTAAAAGATAAGTAACAATGTAACTGCAGTGTTACTATTATTTAACTGAATGACAATAATATTTAAATTAAGGCATTATGCTGCAGAATTGAAATGATAACCCATAGTTAATGCATTGGTAATATTGGGAAGGTGGCTAGATAGATTGGCAAAGATAAATCATTGTTGAAGGTAATAGTAATGCTAATAGTGGAATGTAAATGTGGACAGAATTGCAATGAAAGGTAATGGTTGATTGCGCTAGGAATTTTAGTTGAATTTTTAATGTTGGTTCAAGTGATGATGTTTAAATTGCGCTGCTATTAATTGTAGGGTTATTACAAGATGGCCGTAATGTTTAGAATGCAATATTATCTTGGATTAATTTAAGTGTTATGATGATGTCTAATTGCAATGTCAATATTGTATAAATGAATTACTAGTGACCCTGTTTAAAAGGTACTCCTATTATATGGTAATAATGTTTAGATGGCAACGTTGGTGTTGRCTTAGTTTTAATGTCTATGACGATGTCTAAATTGCGACGTCATTATTGTTTAAATGGAATCCCCAATGACAATGTTAAATTGCACCGCTATGGTTGAAGGTTATTACCTCATGGCAAGAGTGTTGGATCTCAATGTTAGTATTGGCCACTTATGAATGTTTAGGATGATGTCGATTTGTGATGTTAATATTGTTTAAGGAATACTAAGGATAATGCTTAAATCACACTGATTTTAATTGTGCAAGGCTAATACTACATGATGATGTTTGGGCAGGGAACGCGGGATAATATGGGGGTTGGATTTAGTGGTGGAACCTTAGGTTACGGTCCTTCGGGTAGAATAAGTAATGGAACCTTTGGGCTTGTGTTATCTTCGGGGCTCATTAGTGGTTGGTCGATTGAGTCCCCTGACTTGTGTCTCCCGTAGAGGTCGTGTCGCCCCTGATCTCGTAGTACTTGATGTCTGTTGCGTAGTCGGTCTGTGTCGGGCGGGATATAGAATCCTCTTGCAGCTTAGTGTATGTCTGTGCGTAATCCGGTGGAAGGAATCCGGTGCCGTATCAAGAGTCTCGGGCTGTTTAAAGGCACAGTTCCACTCTTGCGACACCTTCTGAGCCGTATCAGTAGTCTCGGGCTGTTTAAAGGCACAGTTCCACTACTGCGACTCTACTGACGGATTCTTCGAGTCGGTGACAGTACTGTGCCTATCCCCTGGTGTCTGTCTCTGCCTATAGCTTTTAGTTGCCACCTCCTGTTCGGGGGCGTTTGCTTCTTGCCGTCGTTACAACAGGTCAGGTTGTCTCGATGTGTTCGTCTGACTTGCGTCCCGTTGGTTAGAGTGTTGACATAGAGTCGAGGGGGTTGTTTTCTTCTGCACACGCTCACACATGGTTTAAACAAAAAAAAATTCACCTGTCGACTGAGTAGATTTTCTTAGCCCGGAAGGCTGTTACATATGGTAGTTTGAGAGTTGTCCACGGCCAAGGTAGGTCCTTGCATGCAGAATGTTGCATGTCCGTATGCAACACCACCTCTGAGCAATGTCAGTGTGTATTAATTAAATGTCAATTTGTATTTACTATCTAACATTAAAGTGTACAAGATGGCATTGAAGTGTTAATGCCCTCCAACACCCCGACCATAACTTTCAAAGTTGATATCCAATCAGATTTAAAACAAATATTTTTATTAGTATTTAATTTATATGCTATAATGTGTTGTTTTTAAGTTTTCCCATGTTAAACTATATAACTCAACAAAATGTTAAAAAATGTTAAAAAGTCAAAGATCAAGTAATAATATAGTACTCGTTGAAGAAAAGGACTAATAATAAAAAAATATAGCATGAAACCACCTTATAAATTGTTTCTCGACCATTTCTAAAGGTACCACAAAGACTTTAGGGCATATGCGATGTCAAGTTTAATAATGACAAAAGATAGCATGGTCTTATTCGAGGATGAATAAATGAAACAATGAAAGCTAAGAATATATCAATGGTTGCAACGAGAAGTATGACAATGAGGTATGAGGCATATAATCTAAATACAACTTCCATTTCCTCAATTTCCTACAATGGTTGTGCATAATGAATTCGAGATCTATGGCTAAAGGGATTCATTCTATTTCCCTTACTATGGATGAAGTAGTTATGTTCATGATAAACAAATTAAATAAAAATTGTTTGTATAAGCTATTGTTGCTTTTTATCAAGTTAATTGTTGATTATATTCAACACAGATACTTCATGTGCATTGTCCAAAATACAAAAAATTTATGTATATTTTTCCTCAACCTTGTGAGGTTTGGGAGAGGTGGGAAATAGAATTACTGTTATAAACATTAAAAAATAAATATTCAAAGGAAGTTGGTACCTTTTAAAGCCAAATAATGTAACATCCTTAAATTTTAATCCTTTGAATTTATTGTAATTAATTATGATTAGTAATGGTTATCTCATCATGGGGGTAACACTGGCTTGTAAAAATGTAAATGTGTAATATAAAAGCCAAGTAGTTGAATGATGGGTGAAGCCTTGAGTACTAACCATAATACCACTAGAGGAAAGAGTTAGGGAACTTAAAAGAGGGATTCATTATTCTAGGAGAAACCAAGCCTCTTGTTGAGTTAATTGTTTTTGGAAATAATCAACTATTTCTCTTTTCCTTAATTTCAAAGTAGATCAGTTAATGGAGAAGGATTGGTAGTTGGAAAACCAACCACCCTCAATGAATGGAAGCATGGAAGATTGGCTAGGATAGTAGAAAACTATCAGCAAGAGGTACAATATAGTACCCATTTTTAATCCCCATGATATACCCCACGAGTTCCTTCTGATAGAAGAGAAAAAGGACAAGTCGAGAACCTTCATGGGGGATAGACATGCAAGAGTATTGGAGATAAGAGAACACATGGGAGAATGCATGGAGTAGGAAGAAAATATTTATGGGGAGTTCATGGGTAGAGGCTACTCAACAATGGAGAAGCCACGTGTGGGCAGACTTGCATGAGTCTCAGAGCAAGATTGTTTACGAAACTGGTCTGAGAAGCTATAAAATCGACCTGAGATGAGAGGGTCACGAGCTTGGTTTAGGAAGGGAACTTGAGAAACCTCGTGAAGACCCTGAGCATGGTGGGTGTAAGGATTTTTAAACAACATATGTGTGAAGAAGAGTGGCTTTCACCTTTCTAACTACTATGAGAGCATGAGAGAATTCCCTGGTGGTATCATGGCTTGGAACGGGGGTGGTATGTTGTTGAAGTGACATAACAACAAAGATTATGGTTGGGTGGAAAGGAACTCACCCACAGTCAATTGGGCTTGATACAAATAGTAAATAGATAAGCATTCTTTGTACTCCATGTAATTGAATAAAATGAATGGTCAGTGCCTATATTTGCATTCATAAAATAGATAAGCCTCTTGTGTACTCTCTGTTATGTTGTAGAATATATAAACATGTTTTGTTTGTGTAAGCTTTGAAACTATATGGTTTATGAGTAAGCTATGAAATTGTATGGTCTATGAGTAAATCTAAGAGAGATTATATGAGTACCTAATTTGTGCACTATGCATTCATTTCATTTGCTTACCGATTATTGTCTCTTATGATGAATAAAAAATGAGGATATCTGCCTGGATTTGTAACCCATAGTTTATATTTAGCTATGCCTTAATTTCCTTGTTATTTAACCTATGAGGATAGGATCTAAAGGAATCCTCAACAAAGATTCTTGAACTCAAAAAAATAAGTAAGGAGTACATGGGATTTTCCCCTATGTTTTTAAATTTCCCTTATGGTTCCTTGTACTATGTGAAACCTAGGTTTAGTGAAATTTGTTGACCTTTGTAAAAATGGGTTGAGATTTATGCTCCTGGGGAAGTATGAATTCTTCCATGGAGTTGATGTTTGTCTTCATGCGCTCGAATTTACGATATAAGCCCTCTTATCTCGAGTATGAAACTGAATATCAGGAGAAGGAACCAAAAACCTGAGGCTTGGAACTGTTTAAACACGGAGAAAAACAACAACTGTTGATCTGGAGCATAAGATCGATCTTGACAGTCCATGGAAGGACTGAGCATTTTGGTTAAGTGTTGTAACTAGCCCTCGAAGGAGCCACTGGATCTCATTTGGATTAAACTTAACCCATTCAAAATCCTGTTTAAACCAAAGCGATATGGTAACCATTGGATCAGAGGGGAGGATGAACCTTAATTGTTCGATCATCACCAGAGATCTAGGAAACATAGGGGGAGCCTCTGGTTACTTGGTTTATTGAATAATTGATGCATTATAATATCTTTTTCGAAGGGCACATTAAATCTCGGTGTCAGTGGGTGGAGTTCCAACACAAGGTTCTGCCCATGTTCTTCTTGTAAATAAGAGAGAGAGAGAAAGGGTGGCATCGAGATGATGTATCGAGCTAATGTGGAGGCTATAATTCCATGGGGAATGACACTTCTCAGTAGTGTATTAGCACAAGTTGAGTGTGGGACCTCGTCGAGTATAGGATTTTGGCTTGGCTCCCTTATACCTTAACCATTGGATCCAAGAATCATCAGATCTCCACCATTTGATCCTTGTCAAGAGATGGTAATTGGACCTCGAACAATCGAGGATTTCATGTGAGGACTTTCAAAGTAGTCTGGTATCTCGGTGCTTAATGGGACAGGGTTTCGGGAAGGGTTTTGACTTGTTTCTTGATTGTGAGTAAACCAAAAGGGGCATGAAGCAGTGATGTCAGAAGGAAAAAATCAAGATGGGGGTCGGTTATTTTTCAACAATAAGTGGACATGTGTCAAAATATGAGTGGTGGAATCCCTTATGCCCTATGATGACGTGTAGTGCCACATCAATCCACAGTTGTTCTATGATTGGTCCACGTGTCGTGACTAATAACGTGCCACATGTCTGGGATAATCAAAGTTCTATGCAAGGTTGGAGGATGTGATGACATCAATAACCATGTATCGTTCCACATGTCAAGCTACATCCTTGTGCCATGTCAACATGGTGTCCAGTCAAGTTACTAAGTGTCATGCCAAGTGGCATGCCACGACAGGTCCATGTGTCTTGAGTGCCAACTGGACCTCCTTCCCTTACGCGCCTTTGAGCTAGGGATATATCTTAGCCATCCGATCTAGGATGTTGAGAGATCTTAGCCATTGATTTATTGGAATAATTATTAGTATTTATTTGTTGCGCTAGAGAACTGAACCATTAGACGAGGGGAAACCTGGTTGAAAAGGGATTGGAGAAGTCGGGGGTCCTGGTGCACGGTGGGGTGAGGCTCTTGGTAGATGTGTGCTTCAAGTTATTCGAAGGTCCCTGGGACCAAATCACTGGATAACCAACCACCAAGAAGTATTTGGTGGCTATTTCTGTTGAGGGATCTGTGAGATCCCAATGCTCGGTTGAGCATAGGACCATCATTAAGTCTCGTCGTGGATGTGCAACGTGTTCTTCATCCATTGGTCAGGGTGTGCCATGTTGGAGGATGAGGTGTCCCGAAAGGCTAGCACCAGATGGTGCCACATGGGATGGTACACATGGCAAAGGTCCACGTGGGTGCCACATGGACATGAGGTGGATTTTGGAAAAAGATGACCTGGAAACTTTATGAGGCCATAAATTTTGATTTCAAGCTCGGTTTTGAGCTTGGTGACAGTCGTCGGAAATATCATGATGAGAAGATTCCATCTATGGGCTCTATTTTGAGAAAGAAGTTAAGGTGAGGAAGGGGAAATTTTGACACCCCAACAACCTAAGGAGGGGTTAGGGGGTTGGGTGTGTTATAAATAACCTGTGGTTTCTTGGAGGGATTTCAATAGTATTTTGTGAATCATTAGAAACATGCTCTACTTGCCTTCATGTAAATTTTCATGTATCCTAAGTATTATTTGAATTTGATTCCAATTTGGAGGAGGCCACATATGAGATAATTGGCTATGATCCCAATTGATTATCTAGATAAGTTGGGTGATAGATAATCATCTTCTTAGAGGTGCTCATCCATTGTTGACTCTGTCAAATATTTTAAACAATTGTTTATGATGATTAGAACATTAAGAAAATAGTGGCATCATGGCTAAGCCATATGCTAGTAGTGTTAGAGAAAAGTTAGGTTTTTTAGTTCCTCTTCCAACTATATTTAGTATTTCTCTTAATCTTTTTTAGCATGTAATTAAATGGTTTTTTGGCTTCCTCTCAAGGAAGTTCATGTAGTTTGTGTTTTATAAGGGAATGCATTAGCATATGGAATTCTGAAAAAAACCTATTTGATATAGAAAGAGAATAAGTTTGATCAAAACAACTATAATAGCAATGTGTTGTACCCTCTAAATCTCTTCATAGAGAAGCAAGTGCTTCTATTTAATTTTTTAGTTTATAACATGATAGTTTCTAACTCTCTTTACCTTGCAAAATCTAACTTTGTTTCTTTACTGTATGAGAGAAAATATACTCAGCTTTTTTACTTCAATAGGGTACTTTATTATCTTCTTCATCAATTATTTATTTTTTTAATATCTTTCACTTGAAACTAAAGCCAATATTGTAAGAAGTTTTTGTGTAGAATTTGTAAGGAAGAATGGCCAATGGAAACTTTCCCTTTTAGATTTCATAGTTTGCATGAGAAAATTATGAATATTGGAGCATAAAAATAAAGACCCATTTGATGTCTTGAGATCTCTAAGTGTTGTTGGAAACTGGGTTTGTTGAACCTACATATCAAAGTGCTTTAAATGATTTTATTGTAGATCAATGAAATTATCTAAAAGATAATTGTAAAAATGATAATTGGGCCCTATTTACTATACAATCTATGTTGGATGTGTGAATCTTCCCTTGGATTTCTATTGTGAAAAAATCAAAGGATGCTTGGGACACCTTGCAAGTTGTCTACAAATGAGTGAACAAAATAAAATTGGTAAGGCTTCAATCTCTCAGAAGGGAATTTGAAATTTAAACATGAAACATAGTTGATTATATTTAATATTTTATCACTAGGACCCAAGATATTCCTAATGGACTAAGGTCTCAAGGGGAATATGTCATTGAATAGAGAATTGTGGAGAAGATATTAATATCTCTTCTTTCAAAGTACAATCCAGTAGCCACAACCATTGAAGAAAGTAAAAATTTCACCACATTTAAAGTGGTTAAGCGACTAGGATATTTGTAGTCAGATGAGGAGCGTATGCTATGGAGAACTTCATGCAAACATTTCAATGTTTGTTAAAATTGATGAGAAAACTACAATCCTTCCTCATCAACAAAAAAGAAACATAGGGGGGACCTTCCACCAACAATGGACATGGAAGAGATAGAGGAAGAGTGAGGAGTTATTTAGACCACATAAATATGCAATGTAAGTATTGAAATTTTTTTGGGCACTATGAGTTTGAGTGTAGGAAGAATAAATATTACTTGAATAGATCAAGGGCCAACTATAATAAGAAATATATTGTTCATTGTCAACACTCCATATTCTTCACATGTGGTCTAGATAAAGGATATAATTATGTATGGTTTCTGGATTGTTGTTGCTCAAATCCTATTACTAGAAAGCATTTAAAGCATTTTCTCTTTGACAAGATAAAATGAATTTGTTAGAATCCAAGTGAAATTTGGCAATGACAAAGAGGTTGACTTGATGGGAAAAGGTCCCCTTCTATAAATTCCAAGCAATGATAAACAACATATATTTAGGATGTACTACATGTACTAAAATTAAAACAAAATATTTAAGTGCGGGGTGGCTCATTAACAAAAATTACAAGATTGTTTACAAAGATATTTGTTGTATAATTTTTGATAAATCTGATAATTATCATCTTGTGGAAAAGGTTCCAATGATAGAAAAAAGGTGTTTCCTTTGAAGATTTGATTTGACCCTATGCATGTCCTCAAAGAAACCATAGATGATTGATGGTTATGACACAACTGCTACATAAATTTGATTTTTCGAGGGTTAAGCTTACTTTAGAAGAAGCAAATTGTGAATGAGATTTTGGTAATGCAAATAAGAAAATAAATTTCCCCATATTGTGCACTTGGCAAGAAACACCAAAATAGTTTTCTATCCAACAAGTCATGGATTACAAAATTTCCTCTTGAGCTTGTACATGTTAACATCTATGGCCCTATGAAAACTCCATATTTGAGTAAGAATGTTTACTTTTGACCTTTATTGATGATTTCTATTGCCCACATATTGATTTATTTTCTGAAACATAAATAAAAAGAATTCAAAATATTTCAACACTTCAAAATAATGGATGAAAAGAAAAGTGGGTACTATACAAAGTTCCTCAAAACAAATAGAGGGGGATAATTGGCTCAAAAGTATTCTCTAATTTTTGTAGAAATTACAATTAATATTTTCCTACACCCCACAACAAAATGATATGGAATAAAGGAAGAATCACACCATTATGGAAATGGAACAAATCATTTTAAAGGAAAAAAAGTGTTCCTAATAGTGATTGAAAAAATAAAAATAAATGGAAACCGTGAAATTCATTTTAAATTGTTGTCCCACTTGGCCAATAAAAAAAATTCACTCCAAAGGAATCCTAGAGTGATCATAAGCCTCTTATAAGTCATTTAAAATTTTTCATCTATGTGGCATATGAACATATCCCATATTACAAGATGCAAAATCCTACCCTTATATATTTATGGTATATTATGAAGAACTATATTTTATAATCCTTTAACCATGCAATTGTTTGAAATCCAAGATGTATTGTTCAATAAAGAGGGAGTATGGTAGTATAAAAAAGGATAACAACAAGAAAAACCAATAATCATTGTGCAAATAGAAGACGATATAATCTCCACTCTTCCTCCTACAAGTTTTAGTGAAATCTTATTTTCAACTAATAACACAATTTATGGGGCATTAGTCTACTCCAAGTCCCATTTCAAGTCCAACATCAATCTCGAGTCCTCCAAGAAAGCTAAGACACCTTACCAAGACATATAAAAAAATTCCAATTAGTTTAATTTTTTTTCTTTATTTAGTAAAATTTCATTTGAACTTATTTTATTTGAAGAAGCAACATAATAAAAAGGTGTGGTTGATGTTTTGAATGAAGAGATAGAAGAAATTCATAGAAATAATACGTGGGAATTAGTTCAACTTCCAAAAGATAAATAAGAAATTGGTGTCAATTGGATCTATAAATTAAAACATCATAAATATGGTTTTGTACATCGACATAAGGAAAGTCTTGTTGCAAAGGGTTTTGTAAAAAAAAAATAATAGATTATTCTAAAACCTTCACTCTAGTGGTAAGTTTTGATGCCATGAAGATTATGTTGGAAATTGCAACAAAATAAAATGGACTATATCTCAAATGGATGTAAAATACACCTTTCTAAATGGATATATAGATAATTAAGTTTACATGGAATGACTAGTAGGCTTTGAAATCAAAGGCAAAGTACTATTCATTTACAAGTTAAAGAAACCCATGTATGGATTTAAGCAAGCTCCTCACGCTTGGTATGCAAGCATTGTTTTTTTTTTTTTAAGTAAGGGGTGAAATTATATTAGAATCCTTCCAAAGTCTGAAACATTGGTCCAAAATACAGCGTGGTCCGGGCTACAGTTGCTGGACTGCCCCATCATGGGGAAACCAGTCCAGCTAGCCCTGCCAGTTCCTTGAGAGTAAGAGTCTAAACTTGACAAGAAAAGAGCATTATTTATCCTATAATGGCTAATAGCTAGTAAACAGACATACATTATGATCAGATGGTTGGCTTGTAGGTAGGCCAAGTGGCAGGGGCGTCGCCTGAGCACGGTTCTTCCTCGATGACAGTGACGCCATAATCCCACGGTTCGGTGGCCTCACTTGTGCTTGCGATGTCCTTGATGTCGGGCCTGCTTTCCTTCTGCTGCTCTCCAGCTGCTTCTGAAGGCTGCGTGCTGTGCGATGCCGCTTCATTATGCTCTGTGGGGCCGGTGTCTTCCGGGGYGGAAAACAGGGCTTCGTGCATAGAGGAGACGATATGCATGAAGCTGACCACCTTTCCCTCTGTAACCTGGAATCGATACTGCAAATCGGCGACCTCTCGCCGAAGCTCGAAAGCCAAGTCGTGTAGGATGGCTAGGCTTTCTGCAAACTVAATTCTGTCAATGTGTTCCGGGTAGCACGRACYTGCKCGCCTGGGYGYTRTTTGAGGAGGAKGAGGATCGCTCCAATTTTYCGGAGGTTCDCCAGGAGGCAAKGAGMTGGATGGGAGCTCGGTTTGATTATGCGAGRGACGCATAATTGAGATAGGTGTATGCTGGATAATGGCCATGGAGCGAGGCTGCGGGGGTCGCAGAGGAACAGGGTTGGGTGCAGCATGTCGTGGAGGAGAGGTATCACTGGCGGTTGAGTCGGAGGAGGTTAACAGAGGTCGCCGAGGCTTCCAAGAGGAGCCTCGCTTTGGTTTGCCCCTTGGACGATAGCGAGGCATGGCGAGAGTACTGCAGCAACTTAGGATTGAGATAGACAGTGGGTGAGGTGAGCGGACCAGGTGTGACCAGCGGCAGGGTTCTGGGGGTGAACTTTGTTGCGCAGGAGAGAGCTCTGCTACCTGCGCGTAGAGGGAAATAGCGAACAAAACGAGCATCGCCATTGAAATAACCGACGGGCAGGAGAAATCTAAAGCGTAAATGCGCCCTGCCATGGAATTAAACTCACCATTAAGCGTTGGGTACGTCGATGGGCTACGCCATGAGCCCATCACGTGGCCCCATGCCACGCCGCCCTTCGGGCTCGTGCAAACCCCTTCCAATTAACTGCGCTGACACCCCATCCGGGGGGTATGCAAGCATTATTAGTTATTTCTTGAAGAATGGTTTTAGTAGAAGAAACTCAAATCAAAACTTATATATGAAATGCACTAGAAATTAAATACTTATTTTTATCATTTATGTTGATGATCTAATTTATATAAGTAATAATAAAATTTTAATGGAAAAATTTAATGTGGCGATGACATAGGAATTTGAAATGACATATTTGGGGAAGATACATTATTCTCTTGATGTGGAAATGTAGTAGTAATGAGAGATAATATTTATTTCTCAATCCAGGTATACAAAACAATTATTGGAGAAGTTTGGTATGAAGGCATACAAGGTTGTTGCAACTCCCTCAACATTTGGTGAGAAATTAATCAAGGAAGATGCAATCCCCAAATTGAATGCTACTTTGTACAAAGTCTTGGTAAAGAGTCTAATTTATCTCACTAAAAACAGGACCAAACATTATGTATGCAATAAGTTCAATATCTCGAGTTTATGGTATAAATTAATCTTCCATTGACAAGCTTGAGCCAATAGGTTACATAGACTTAGAATGGGTCAGTTCACTGGATGATCGAAAATCAACTCTAGGTTATTCATTATTCTTGTATTTGGAGTTTTTTCTTGGTGTTTCAAGAAGTAGACCACTGGGAGTGGTACCTAAAGTTTTGGTATAAATTATTTTTCCATTAACAAGCTTGAGCTAGTAGGTTACATAGAATCAGATTGGGTTGATTCGTTGGATGATTGAAAATTAACTCTAGGTTATGTTTTCTTTCTTGGGTCTAGAGACATATCTTAGTGTATCCAGAAGAAAACTACCATGTCTTTATCTTTTGCAAATGTTGAATACATAACTACCATAGTAACAAATTGTCAAGCAATCTAGCTTAGAAGGATCTTGCAAGATCTATAATTATGACAAGAACATCCAACTATTATCAATTATGAAACCACCACCACCATTATAATGACAAAGAACCTTGTGTTTAATGTTAGAACAAAACACATTGAAATCTACCATCATTATATCAAATACTAAGTACAAGATGGATAAGTGTGGTTACAATTTTTCCCAACATCTAAGTAAGTTGTTGATATTTTCACCAAATCCCTTCCAAAGGAATGATTTGTAGAGTTGTTAAGAAAATTAGGAATGATTCACTTACTCATTATGGGGGAGAATGAAAGAGCCATTAATTCATATGACTAATGGAATAATGGTGTGATGACTAATCCCTAAGCCAATAATATTAGAGAAATTTAAGGTTTTTTAGTTCCACTTCCATCTATATTTAGTCTCTATGTTAAGTTGTTTTTAACATGCAATTAAATTGTTTTACCTCTTCCTCTCAAGGAAGTTCATGTGGTTTTTGTTTTATCTGGGAATATATTAGCATATGGAATTGTGAAAAACCCCTTTGTTGAAGAAATGTTGTAGGTTTTTTGAGAGCTACTATTGTACCATATGAATATCTACACATAAAAGCAAATGCCTCTGGTTAATTTCTAGTTTATAATATACTAGTTTCTACCTTTTTTTACCTTGCAAAATTTATCTTTGTTGTTTTATTGTATGAGAGAATTTTTTCTATGTTTTTTACTTTTATCTCCTTCATTGATTCTTTGTGTTTTTTTAACATCTTTCAATTTCCGCTAAAATTCTGTTCATCTTGAAAATAAACCAAAAAAGGAAATAATGTAGATGTGAAATTTATCAAAGTATGTGCACAACATTTATATGGACATTGTTTCTCAATACTACCAATTGCACATAATTTAAATAAGTAGTGTTTCCTAAAACTTCAAGAAAGTAAAGATTTCTTCTCTTATTCCATACTAATTTTGAGAAAACGTTTTTAAATATCTTTTCCTTGTCAAAGGAAAAAAAAATACAACAATGAAGGAATCACAAAAATATCCCAAAATTCCCTCCCTCATTTTTAAAGAGGTGACACTCCTTTCTTTGAGTTCAAAGTTTCTTAATATTGTTCAATGAATGTAATGGGTTAATGTTAAATAGTAAACCCCTACCAATCTTTAGCTGACAAAAGATAACATAATTTCTTTTAAATTATAATGTTTCCTAAGAGAGGACTAGGCAATTTTAATCATTAACAAATAAAAAACCAAAATACATACAAGATCTTTTAAATAACAAAGTCTACCCAACACAAATTTGTTTTCTTTTAAGGATATTTTAAATAATACAAGTAGAGGAATAAAAACGAATTTAACAAAGTCTACCCAACACAGATTTGTTTTCTTTTAAGGATATTTTAAATAATACAAGTAGAGGAATAAAAACGAATTTACAAGAAAATAGAAATAAATAAATCATGATAGGATCATCGAAGAACTTTAAAATACTATTTCATTCAAGATCAAATAAATTGAGAAGAGCCATTTGGTCAAGATTCCATTGATTTAGAACCACATATAATTCATTAAAAAACCAAATGGTTGTTTAAATAGTTCTTAATAGGGCCACTTTTTAAACAATAGGAATCTCAAATGCAACAAAATTTAATATTGTCTAAAACAAAGTTGGTTGATACAACCTCTGCCAAAATATCAATGAGTAATACTTAAATGTGAAATTGAAATGCATTCTCCCTTGAGGGTAGGGATGGGCCTTACCTGGACCCGAAATAAATTGGAAAGTCTTAGAAGAAGACAACAAGCGATTGTTTAGGACACATATTTTCCTCTACAAAAATATACAGAGAATGAACCTAGTGGTAAAAGACGATAGGGAAGAAAGGTAGGGGAAAAGTCATGGATGGTAAACTTACAAGTTGGACACATATTTTTCTCTACAAAAATATACAGAGAATGAACCTAGTGGTAAAAGACGATAGGGAAGGATTCAATTATAAGTTGTGTCTCTTTATTAATCAAAGAACTTGATTTAAATAATATGTGAAGGTCTCTAGGTGTGCTCCACTTAAATGAATATTTTATGAAGTCTTGGCCACTTTTTCCAAATATTTCTTAACCAATGCTTTGATGAAGTCCTTAGTGGGTTCCACGATGACCTCTTCTTTCACTTTCAAAGAAAATATCTCATTTTGGACCTTGCTTAATTTTTTGCATTTCTTTTGCACATTTGAGTAAACTCTGGAATTTTCAACCTCTAGATCATTTAATGAGAATCTTATGTCCTTTCCTGAGAAGATGGTAAGCCCATCAAAATTTTCAACCATAGTGGTCTTGAAAGTAACCAACTTCAATTCATATTTTTCCTTGGTAAGATTTGATCTTGATGAATTATTGAGTGTGTGTCTGGATCTTTAATTTCATCTATTCTTTTAAAAAGGACTTTATTTATACTATTATTTAGTGTGTTGGGTAAAATCATGAAGATGGGTAACACTTTTGCTTGTTTTATGAGAATTTTTTTTTTATATTTTAAAAGGTTCTTCAACTTTTGGTAATCAAAATTATTTATTTATTTATTTAGAATTTCACTTTACAGTAAAAACAAAACTCGTAAAGAATTTTGTTATTTTTCGAATGAATATTTTTCGAATGAATATTTTTCAAATTTTTTATTGAGATTTAATATGCCGGTATGGAAATTGTTTGACAATATGTTCCTTAAAAATGAAGGAAAAGATAATGAGTTATGTTTCCCCCTCAAAATGTATCCATTATTAAACTTTTTTTCGACAAATGAAATATACTACAACAATCTATAAGGACTCTATTTTTTTATGACTATAGTTTTGAATCTAACAAATGAATATTATAATTTCTAGAATTTTTTGAAGTTGACCCATCTGAAAAGGTTGCAGAATTTAAACATATGTTTTCCCCCACCATGTATCTATCTTAATTTGTACTTAAAAGTAAAATCTAAAAACATCATTTTGAAGAGAACAATTTAAGGATTTTGAATATAATTTTCCATAATTTTTCACTGTGTATTTTTAGAGATATGGATTTTTCATTTCACTGAATCATAATGTCACCTGAAAATATTATGGATTGATTTTTATAAAACTAAATTAAATTAGATAAAAACAATGAAAATGAAAACAAATTATATCCAATGAAAGTAGCTTCAATTTTTAAAATGATGTTATCAATTCCGAAACTAAATTCTGAGTATTTGCGGGAGTCTGCTACCTCCAAAGTTCAAGTAAGTTGGAGAGAATTCACAGTTTCCTACAAACAATCCCATTTGTAGTTTTTCGACCTGTCACAAGTTGTAATCAACTACTGTAAAACATCCAGTCATGCATCCCAAACATTTGTAATATGTTTGAGTCTTGCACTTAAATGGAGACTCTCCTTCTACCTTTTGTTCTCATTCATGTTGGTCTCGACCTTTATGAAATTTTCAATGTAGCTCTTAGATAATTCCTAGTCACCTTGCAAGTATTAATTCAAAGTGTTAGTTAAATAAATAAACTTGGTTTCCATGATGGAGTATTTATTCACTATCTCTAAAACATCAATCAACAAATTCATCTTCTCTTCAATGTTGGCAACTATTGTTTCTCTATTCCTTGTATTAATCCCTGGGCCTTCTTTATTCCAGAAGTCACCTCTACATCATGATCAAGCTATTCCTCAAGGGTTCTCATGGCCAATGATTGTGTAAACGATGGTCTAGGAATTGACTTGGTTTCTAATTCAACAATCATTCTCTTTAACTTAGTGTTTTCTTCCATTTCTCTTCAATGGAATGAATGGCCATTCCACAAGTAGAATCCTATAACCTAAGTGATTCTTTTGTTCTCAATTCCTTGACATTAAACAACGTACAATTATTACCCATAGTTTCTTCCCCTTTTGGGGACAAATTCTTGAACTGATTACAATAAATAATTTCATAAACTAAATATGAGGCAATGAAGAATCTTTGGGTTTTATATAAAGTAGTCAATTGGTGGGAAATTTCATTCGATATCAACACTCCCCAATCAGATAATACATATTTATTCACAACTAAGTACATAACATAAATTATGTACCTATGAACCTTGGATGTAGTCTATTGGAGAATGATTCTAGAAAAATGCCATATATCCTCTTGGTATGGCTCTATTAGGTCAGCAATGCCAATCTGGTAAGTTGTAACTTTTTTAGTGGTTGGATGTGTCAACTACTTCCTGAAAATGTAGACCTTGTCACCATTGGCATTCATGAAGGTACATACATATTTGACCTTGAAACCCCTAGTTAGTATAGCATGCTTCTAGAGGTGGAAAGCATCAAGTAAATAAGAGCCTTTTTAGCTTCCTTCAAATTCACAACATGATATATGGCATCAAAACTCTTGGAATGCCACATGGAAATCTCATGGAAATTGTAAACTTCAAGAAAAAACTAGATTTTTATAAACCTAAGGTCTAAACCTTGTCGTCCTTATGTAGAAGTTCCTTTATCTCTAAATACCACTTATATGTTGAGGACCAAAGGAATTCTTTATTCGTTTGTGATAGAATATTAAATGCACCTCCACAATATGGATCATTACTTTTCCTAAGAGCAATTCCTGATCATTGGCCTCTCAAATGGAAAAACCTAGGAAGAGTACCTTTAATCAATGGCTATGTTTCGTTTTATCCATTTCATACATCAAATTCATGTGGTTTGATGACCCTCAATAAAGCCTCACCACCTTGAATATTTGGTATTCTCCTAGGAAGATATTTCTAAATATGTTGTCAATGAAAATTAAATGCAAAATGATGACACCACTGACCAAGAATTAAATGAGATCACGAACGAGATAAAGTAATAATCCTCTTCATCCTACATGTGGAATGAGGGGGAAGTGATTGGAAGTATTAACATAGAGTTTTGAAAGACACTTGCATTTGCACTCTACATGAAGAGTGTGGAATGTGGTAACATATGATTCAATGAAGGTCAAAAGTTTCCACACTTTGCATCTCCATATGTGGGATGTGGAATGTGGAAACTGAATTTCACATGGAAATCAAAGGATAAAGAGCCTACACTTCACATTTTGCATGCAAAATGAGGAAATGTGAGAAGCAAAATGAGACCAAGATTTTAAAAAAGTGGACATAGACAACAAAAAATCCTACACTATGCACTCCACATGTAGAGTCTAGAATGTAGAAGGAAAGATTTTTTTTTTTTTTAATGGAATTCCAAAAAAAGGTGATTAACATGTGGCTCCAACTATGTGTTGGTTGTGAAGCCTAATGATCTTCCTAATTCTTATGCACGTCAATTTGAATCGTTCATTATTAAGTCGTAGATTTGACGGTATAAGTTATTTTTAGAGTTTTTTTTCCTAGAAGGAAACCCTCTTTATGTATGAGGGAATTGTATTGTGGTTGTAGATGAATTTGAATGTTGTATTATGAGAGAGGAGACTGTGAGAGAAATAAGAGGAAGTTACAATGGATGTGTTGTAGGTTGTATTCCTTCATTTGCTGAATAATAATAAAGGAATGACCTGGCAATTTCTCTGGTGGACGTAGCCCACATTGGGTGAACCACACATATATGTGTCTCTATTGTATTGTGTATCTTATGTGTTTTATTTCCACATTTGTTTTATTTTGTTTCTTTATGATCCTATTTTTCTAACACTATGGGATAGTGACCCCCTGTGGGTCATTGAGAATATAGATCTCCTTTCCTAGGGAAAATGGAGTCAACACAAAATGGAAGAAGAAAAAACAAAAGGATGGGTTAAGTACAATCGTTATGGTCTATAGTACAATGTCGAGAAGGTGGGAATAATGATAGGAAACAATGTTTGACATGTTGCCCATTGAAAGACAACTTATCAACATTTCCATCCATCCTTTTAAGAAGATAGGAGTTGAATTTGCATTGTTTCTCAATTTGACAAGGGTCGATCCACAATTAATCATCAAGGAATTCTTTTTGGCTTTGTTCCATAGTAGCACAGATTGTCCTTTCTCAAAATCATTCATGAAAATGTTCTAATTAAAGAATCTTTTAACTACCACTTCCTTCCTTTGTATATCCAACCATAATCATTTCTATTATTCCTTAAATTGAAAAAGTGGATAGGATTAGGTTTGTAATGGGTGACCCCTTCATCATATTCAATTCCTATTTCCAAAGATATGGAATTTAACTCCAAATGGATTGGTAGGATAACATATTTCCCATATACTAATGAAAATGGAGATTGTCTTGTACTTTCCTTGGTGGTTACCCTACTATTCCACCGGGCTTCCAACAACTTTGTATTCCTATTCATTTGATTAGCCAAGAAAATATTCTTTAGTACTTGGATTAATATCTTGTTGGTGGATTTTGCAATATCATTGCCTTGAGGGTCATAATTTGAATATTATCCCATAATGATTCCATATTTCCCACAAAATGTAGTGAATTTTTATCCTATATCGATCCTTTATCTATGATGAACTTCTCAAGCACCCTAAATCTAGTCTCGATGTTCTCTAAAAGCTTTATGAATTGGGAAAAATTGATGACTTTTAGGGAAACAACCTCAGGACATTTTGTAAAATGGTTAGTTGTTGTGAGAGTATATGAGTGACCCCCACTAAATTTTGGATTTATGGCGCCCACCGCCCATCACATATAAACCCCATTGTGCCAAAGGAGTCTCAACATTGATGGTTTTTAGAGGCATAGTGGCCTTCCTCATCTATCTTAAGGATTTTTGACAAGCCATACAACTTCTTACTTTTTTGTAGAAGACCAAAAACAACATTGACAAATACAAACCCACTTTGATCATTTTATGTGCTATCACCAATGGAGCAAAGTGTCCCCCACAAAATCCTTCATTTAAATGTTTCAAGAATTTGTCAGATTTTAGTGGTCCTAAACATATCAACAACATACCATCAAATGTTTATCTCAAAGTGTACCCAAAAATCAACACATATGAGGTAGCTTTCATTTTTAAATCCCTTATTTATTGAGATGACATATCAACTGAAAACTTCTCAGAATTCAAGTAAAAAATGATGTTATTATACCATTCTATTTGTGTCATGGGTAGATATAAGGTATGTTCCTCATAGAGGTTGATGATTATGGCCTCCACACCCATATTCAATTTGGAAATTCCTCATTCCCTCACTACTTTCAAGGTTTTAATCTTTATATAATAGTCCTATAATTCATCCAACCAGTTATCCCATATTCCCTATATTAATGATTGGTTTGGAATCATTTTAACTTGGAGAAAAGGCATGTAATATATCGCGTGGGACTAAGGGATGTACGCTCTAAAGTGGCCCACTCCTTTCACCATGGCATATGCTTGTTGTTCAATTGGGGAGTACCTCAACTCCTAATTCTACAACACATTGGTCATGAATGATACTGAAAATTCATGCCCATTCAATTGATTCTAGGTAAGGACAACAAAAACATTCTCTTTGGAGGTAAAAGAATAAAATATGAAATCACGATCAATTAGGGTTGAAAAAAACTAGGAATTGGTGACCACTACATTGATATTTGTGAAGGCTTCTTGCACCTCATGTGTCTGTTCAAATACTGTGTTCTTCTATGATAGAAAATTAAGGGTTCATGATGAATGCATAATCAATAATGAGCCTATGAATAAATTTTATTTGGACACCATTTTTATCAGTGAGAGGCTTTAGTTCATTTATCTCTCTAACTCTTTCAGGATTGATATATATCCCCTTTTTACTAACTATATGTCCCAATAATTTTCCTTTTTTTTATGAAAAATAAACACTTCTTTGGATTCATAGATATGCCATACCTTCTATACCTCATTAAAATTTCTCTCAAGTGCATTAGGTGTTTCTTCTTGGCCTTGGAGTAAACATTAAGGTCATATTGGTAACTAGCCATCATCTTACCGATAAATTCATGGAAGGAATGGTTCATGGCTCACTGGAAGGTGGCCCCAACATTCACCAACCCTAAATGGCATGCAAATGTAAGCATAGGTTTCCCATGGAGTTGTGAAGGTGGTATTATGGAAATATTTCTCAACCATTGAAACTTGATTATATCCTGAGAAGTTAGCCATCATGGACATCAATACTGAACCAATCACCTATTGTAGCAACATATCCATATTAGGTACTAGATAATTATCTTTAAGGGATTCCTAGTTTAAATCTCATAAATCCACACACAATTCAATCTTGCTATTCTTTTCTATACCATCATGAGGCTTGCAACCAACTCTAAATATCTGATGGGTTATATAATCCCTACATCCAATAGCTTTGGAAATTCAATCTTGATGCGGGGATTCAATTTTGGATTTATCATCCTAGGTTTCTATATGATTGGTATCACACCCTTCTTTAATGATATAAAATGATGTATGAAAGTCATATCATATTCCTTTAAGTCACAATATTTCCACACAAGGACATCCTCAGATTCTTTGAAAAGTTGCATAAGATCATCCATCTCTTGGCCAATAAAATGATCCCCATATTTATAAACTTTGATTCATATTTGGTGCTAATATCAACTTTCTTTATCTCTTGATCCTTTCAGAGAGAGGGATCCTCCATTAGGTTTTATTTAGAAACTGATTGTCCTTGTTAAACAAGGATTCCAACAAAACCAAACCCTTAGGAAGAACATTACTCTATAAATTCAAAACCCCAATTTCATCATAGTTGAATTTACTTAGATACTCACCTTCAGGATTGAGAGATACATTGAATTGACTATCATCTTCTTTTCCTTCAGTTGTAATAAATAATTGGTCAATGTGTTCATAATTTTCAAATATTTTCCAAAATCTCTTATTATTGGGTATAAATAGCCTAAAAGTGAACTCAATGAAAAAATGGTGCCTGGTATGGATGGATAGGGACAATGATAAAAATTGAACCCTTCTTAGGGGTTCAAACTCATCTTAGAAGGGTAATTAAAAAAGAACCCTTCAAAAAAAATGTTAGTTTTTTAAATCATTTGTCATTTATGAAGGATGACAAATATCATAAAATGTCAAAAGAAGGGTCAATATCATAAAATGTCAAAAGAAGGTTCATATTTTAAATTGCATTGGTTCATCACAAAATACTTACCTTGGGAATCTAAATACTAAAATCATCTCTACTCTAGTTGGGTCTTATCTATTCCCCAACACATTGTACCCTTCCACAACATTAAATCCTTCACATAGATCACACCTAGATAAAAATCTTACAATCATATTGGTGTATGCATTAGTTTATGTGTCACTTAATGAAATATTCCCAAAGAAGCTTAAACACCTTGTTTTTGTGAATCCCCACTCGAATTCATGTGTTATGAGAAATTTTGTATTATCATCAATATGGGATTTGACACCACATTTAGTTTACATACTTCACGTTTTTTAATACCATACTCACCATAATTCCATTTTCTTTGTTATCTTTTCCTCCAACACTCACCATAATGCCATTTCCTTTTTTTATATTTGCCTCTAATCTTGGCTTTGTATAAAACCAAAACAATTAGTCATAGGTTATGGATGTAAATTGTAATGACATTGGGATAGTATTAGTACGATTAATTACAAATGAGTTGTTGAATCTCAATTTTGAAGAGAAAACAATAAACATTGAACAAACCCAGGGAAACAAGGTCACCTCTCTTTTTTCATGTTCACATATTCCATCTCACTAATAGTATCAAACATATTGATTCATAGTTATTTTATTTCATTCATAATTCTATTTGTTTACCTGTTAAAATTAATGGCATGGTTAGAGATTTGGTATCTAATATGATTATTATTTCATCATATTGGCAGGCCTCTCAACCACTTAGTATGTAATTTATGGCATCCCCACTAATACAATAGATAATGGGAATAAAACACATAACTAAGAATATAGTGCAAATATTTCAACAATCCACCAATCGTGTACAAGTTTAGTCAAGCTCATCATAAATATAATGCATAATTTTTCTTTGTTTCACATAAAAATATCTAATGATTATGTTGGGGATTAAAACCTCTATTAAACTTGGTGAAATTTTCTAACTTGTATGTTCTTTATTAAGTTTAGATATGAACTTTCACAAAATAAACCTTGTCAACATCAAAAAACCTAAAATTGGGATTACAACAATGAGAATTGTGATTTTTTTCATTCAATTTTTAGTGTCATCAAATCCCGACTCCTCTATTCTCCAAAATGATCAATCCCCTTTTCCTGATTCCATGCATCTTTATCTATCACACTCTTTCACTTTATTCTTGTTTCTAGCAACACTGACATCAGTGTGACGATACTTTGCAAATATTTTAAGAATTCCCCATAGATCTCTTCCCACCACCTCATACCAAGCCCATGATCAAGGAGATGTATACTCTATAGCATTAATGCTTGGAACAACATTTTTTAAGCTGGGTGGGATTCTTAATAAATCTAGGGAGAAGGTATCATAATTTTTATTAGCATCAAACTTATGCATTAGGAATAATTCTCTAACATCTCTCTTTCACACATTTTCACATGGTTTGAGAGATAAAGTGAACAATCAATATCCTCAATAAAAATAACATACTTGGTGTTGTTGATGAGTGATTTCCTTTACTTTTTTGTTTCTTTGGATATTAGGAAGCTCCAAATCATAAATATATTAACCTAAATAATAAGCAATGGATGAAGTCCTACTAGATTGTCATGTTCCTAGAGTCGTATGTTGCAAGTAGGGTTCGTTCATTTCTTTTTTTGTATTTTGATAGAATTATCACCCTTCAACAAAGGCCTCAATATCTACTATAATTTATTCTTTTCTAATGAGATGTAGAATGAACATGACTCCCATGGTTAAACATGATCGGAGTATGCTCAAAATATGAATATAAGAGATGCAATGTTCATGCATCATATGGATACATAGATTACAACCTCTCTTATATGGGTGTTCACAAAATTATTTGATTTTGTGATTATGTCTAAAGTTTTATATTGTTATTTTTTACACTTCAAAATTCCTCCAAAGAAAACATGGCTCAATGGTTATGAATTTTTATTATTATTAATATATATAAACCATCAAAATATTATAGTTGAAATTACAAAGTATGCTTATTACTATTTTTTATTGATATCTCAACATATCTATCCAGTTGTTCGTTAAATTTTAACATTTTAAATAATTGGGAGAGCAATATTTTATTTAGAATATTTTTTTGAAGTGTGTACCTAGTTTACTCTTGTTAATTGAAGCACAACTAATTTTTCAAGTTTTCATCATGGAAGGGTTCAATGAATATATACCCTTAAACTTCAAAATTAAGAGTAACCCTTCAAATTTTATCATTGGATAGGGATTGAAAAGTGAGGCTGTGACTTCTAACTTATCATCCTTTTGATTATCTTCTCTTTGAACAAATTATGTGTCGAAGGATTGGAAATCCTTCATCAAGTCTTATACCCTCTAGACATACACCTTAAGGTGCCCCTTCTTGAAAATATACCTTTTCTTGTCTTGGTTAACACCTATTGTGAATCCCCTATTATAATCAGATCTTGGACGACCATTTCCTTAGACTGCAATAACCCATGGATGAGGGCCTCATACTTTACAATTTTTTTTGTACATTGAAATTGCAAACTAAAAGAATAAGAATGGATCCTTCTAGTAGGATCCTCCAAAATAATTCCTACTCCTAATCCAATATTTCAATAGGCACCATTATAAAAGAAAACCCACTTCCCTTCCTCTAGGGAATCAATATCGAGAGGCATGGGTACATTAGCCTCTTCTTCACTCAATATAGGCATAGTTTCCGATATCAATTCTTGAGCATCCTTCTTCTAAAAAAAATCAACCTGTTTAGTTCTTGAAGTCCCTTTGTAAAACCTCCATCTTAGGTAGGTAGCATCATGCAGGTCTCGTCGTTCATGATATAACCACCAAGTTGATAGTACCATTCCTTTCCCAAGATGATTCCATATAGGACTAACAATTTGACATAACTATGATGGTGAATACAATACATTGTATGAGGAGTAGAACTTATCCATGCATACAAGTATTTAATCTCACCGTAGGCTAGGACCTTTCTAGAATCTATAGCATAGATCCATTCATTTTCCTCATAGTATCTTGTACATTCTAAACCCATGGTTTCCATGATTGAAAAACGACATGATATTATTAGTGCCACCATTATCCACCATACAATTATGTAAGATCATATCATCAATTTCTAAAGGTATGAAAACTAGTGGTGTCTTTGCACATTTTTTTGAGATGGCATCATGAACTAATGGTAATTTTTTTGGGTGCTTTCTATTTGTTCTTTCATTCCATAGTTTAATGCATGCAACAAGTTATTCCTTTGTTGAGGAATGTTTGTTACTTCAATGAAAGACAAGGTGATTTAGAATTTCCTGAGGTCACCCACAATGTTGTAAGTCATTTTTGTTGACCTAGTTTCCATCCTTTGTTCTTTGCATAGTATGGTTTCATCCTAAGTTGGGACCGACTACTTTTGGGAAATCTTTTATTGGTGGGAGAAGATCCATTATGGGCACTAGGGCTAGATGAGACCATCTTTGTCCCATGAGGAGGTGCTCCCACATGAGTCTTTTGACTTGAATTTCCAAGTTTGTGTTTGAGTATGGATGACACTCTCTTTCCAAAAAGATTATAAATCAATCTTTCCTTATTTGTCAAAACATATTAGATTCATAGATAGGAATGAATTAGTTATCCCATTGGGTGGCATCTAGCTACTAGGAAAGATTTCCCTCCTCTTGACATGGTTCGTTCAAGGGTTCTTCGGTGTTGTTTGGAAAGATATCCTCCCCATAATACTTATCCTTTACCATAGAATTTATAGTTTCCTCTTGGGATAGTGTTGTCCATGGTATAGGGTCATCCTTTTGTTGGGAGGGGATAGATTTAAATCTTCTCTTAGTCTTGGACATGCCCCCTCTACTTGAACAAGGTTTACAGCTCTAGTTTGGAGATCCTCATTCCTCTTCAACTACATCAATTCATTACATAGGTTTTACACATACTTTGGGGGGATTACCTTAAACTAACCCCCTTCCCATGCCTCTATCAGTTGCAAGTCTGGATGATGTGGAATGTCTTTTGTTTGACAAACTCATTATTGATTTTCCTTTGCACATGTCCTAATATGATTTCTAGGTTCATGTTTCCATACAACATATCTTCTTTAATTTCTTGGGCCTTTCTCATGGTTGATTCTAGGGTGTCAATATGGAAGGATTTAATATAATAGTTTACATTTGTGGGAATGGCATTCTTGTAACAACTAGAAATCAATAGTTCGTTCAGAAATTGATCTTCAGGTATATTTTTCAAGGTTCTAAGAAATATAAGATTGAAATATTTAATCTTTTTGTTCTTCTCTAGATGGATGTTAGTAAATTTTGTAAGAAACATGATATGCTATGGGCTAGGCATAAATACTCAAGAACACATCATCTATGTCATTGAAACATGTGATAGAGCTAGCTGGAAGTGATATGTATCAATCATATGATGGTCCAACAAGGGTTTGAAGAAAATATCTAACTATAACATCATCATGAGTGATCAAATGGGTATCACACATGGAAAAATACTGGTCATTGTGTCTTTTTGGGCTTCCTACTCCATCATCATTGAACATGGGTAGGCCACCAGGTGGAATGGTGGGAAATTGGATGTTGTTCCCCTTACAGTGATAGAGGACTTATTCTAGGTTTCCATCTTGGGTTCTTTGGGTGTTCATGCTCTACCCATTCTTGTTAAATCATTACTACCTCTCACCCCTTGGTAGGGATATTATGTGTAGAGGGATTTGAGAAGAGGAAAGGTGGCGACCACAACAATTTTTTTCACTATGAAGCTTTCTCCTTCGATACTAATGTTTAGTCCCATTTCAATAACTTATATTTGGCCTATGGTTAGAACACTAGTCTATCCTTCCAAAGTGGCTAGTGTGACATAAAAATTATAGAAATAAAGGTCCTTTATTGATCAATTACATCAATAGATTCACCTTTATTGCAATCTACCTTTTCATTCTTCTTATGTGAGGGATTCCCAATAATGCTCAAATTCTATTGGATATTTCATAATTTGAAGGGTAAGGTTGTACAATTGATTCAAGATACTATATTGATCCTCAAAACCCATGAGCAACTAGGGTTGCAATGAATATTGATGGGATATTCAATTTACAAGTAGAGTCACCAATCATTAATTTTCATTTTTATGATTGTGGAAATAGAGTTTTCAATCTATCCCTGGTATAATCACCAAAAAAGTTGATCTATTTTCCTTGTCAAAGGAAAAAAGGGCCAACATTGGAGTGATCACGAGAAGATCCTGAAATTCCCTCCCTTGTTTTTAAAGAGGTGTCACTCCTCTCTTTGAGTTCATATTTTCTTGATACCACTCAATAAATGTATTGGATGAATGATAAACAAAAATCCTTGACCAATCTTCGACTCGTATAACATAACACAGTTTATTTTAAAGCACAATGTTTCTTGAAAGATGAACATATAGTTTTAATCATTAATAAATAAGAAACCAAAATAACTACAAGATATTTTAATTAATAGAGTTTACCCTCAACAAATATTTTTCTTATTTTAAATAATATAAGAAAAGGATCATTCATGACTTTACAAGAGGAAATAAATAAATTGAAGTATTATAGGATCATCCAAGAACTTAAAAATATTATTTCATTCAAGATCAAATAAGTTGGGAAGAGCCATCTATTCAAGATTCCATTGATTTAGAACCACATAGAATTCATAAAAAAACAAATGGATTCTTAAATAGTTCTTAGTAGGGCCACTTTTTAAACAATAGGAATCCCAAATGTGATAGAGTATAAGATTGTCTAAAAAAAAGTGGGTTGATACAACCTCTACCAAAATATCAATGAATAATACTTAAACATGAAATTGAAATGCGTTCACCCTCAAGGGTCGTGATGGCGCTCTCATGAACCTGAAATAAATAGGAAAGCTTGGAAGAAAATTAGAGGGAGAAAACTAGTCCACGATTCTCCTCTACAAAAAAAATATACATAGAATAAACCTAGTAGTAAAAGATAGCAAGGAAGAAAGGCAAGGGAAAAGTCATGGAAGTCAAACTTACAAAATTTGAGAAGGATTTGGTTATGAGTTCTCTCTCTTTATTAATCAAATAACTTGATTTAAAAAATATGCCGATGTTTCCAAGTTCACTTCATAGACCCTAATTTTCACCTCAAATGAATATTTTATGAATTGTCGACCACTTTTTACTTACAAATCCTTATTGACCCTTTGATGAAGTCCTTGTTGGGTCCCACCGTGACATCTTCTTTCACTTTCAAAGAAAAAAACTCATTTAGGACCTTGTCTAATTCTATGTATGCTCTTGCACAATTGAGTCAATTATAGAATTTTCAACCACTAGATTGTTTAACCAACACCTTATTTCCTTTCTCGAGAACTAAACTTTCATCCATAGTGATCTTGATAGTAAACAAATTCAATTCATATTCATATCTCATAAGGATTATATCTTAATGAATGATTGAGGGTCCATATATGTCTTTAATTGCATTAATGCTCTTAAAAAATACTTTTCTCCTTCTATTATCTAGTATGTCACAAGTGGTAATCAACTACTATATAAATCTTACACTTGAAGAGAGAATCTCTTTCTACCTTTTGTTCCCAGTTCCCATTTATGTTGGTTAGGGCATAGATAAAAGTTTTAACATAACTCTTAGAGAATTTATAGTCAGCTTGCAAGTGTTGATACATAGTGTCAGTCAAAGAAATAATCTTGGTTCCCATGACAAAGGATTTACTCACTAGCTCCCAAAAATCCATCAACAAATTCATTTTGTCTTCAATGTTGGAAACTACTATCTCTCTTACTCACTTTAGTAATCCCTAGGCCTTCTTTGTTCAGGAAGTCACTTCTACATTATTCTCAAGATATTCCTCAAGAGTTATCATGGCCAAGGTTGTGTAAACAACAGTCTAGGTATCAATGTGGATTCTAATTCAACAATCCTTCTCCTTAACTTAGTGTTTTTTTTTTTTCATTTTCTATTGAACATAATGCTTGAGAGTTCTAGTAGCATCAAGTATCCTAAGGGATCATTTTGTCCCCAATTCATTAACAACCAACAAGGTACAATGATTCCCTAGGGGATTCTTCTCCTTTAGGAGCCAAATTCTCAATCTGGTTACAAAATAAAATTGCATAAACCAAATATAAGTCCATGAAGAACCTTTGGGTTTTCTGGAAGGGAAATTTTATTCAATATCAAATCTCTATAATGAAATATTGCATATTTATTCACAAAATATTGCATAGCATAAAGGATGTACCTAAGAAACTTAAAATAGTCTCCTTGTCAATTATTATAGAAAAATATCATGCAACCTCTTGGTATGGCTCTATCAAGTCAACAATGTCAATTTGGTAGTCCATAACATTTGTAGTGGTTGGATGCATCAACCACTTCCTCAAAATGGACACCTTGTCACCTTTGGCATTCATGAATCTATCTACATATTTGACCTTGGAACCATTGCTTGGTATAGGGAGTCTCAACATGCTTCTAAATGCGCTAGGCATTAGGGAAACAACAAAATTGCTAGCTTCCTTCAAATTCACAACATGATTCTTGGCATCAAAACTCTTGGAACACCACAGGACAATCTCATGGAAATAATAAACTTCAGGACTGCAACCAACTTTGGCTAAACCTAAAGTCCAAACCTTGTGGTCCTTCTTTAGACATTCCTCCATGTTTGAATACTACTTTTATGTCGAGGATCAATGGAATTCATTATATCTTTGAGTTATACTATTCAATGTGTCTCCACAATATGGTTGTAACTTTTCCTGGGAGCCATTCACGATCATTTTCTTGTCAAATGAAAAACCCTAGGTAGAGTACCCTTAATCAATGCTCATGTTTTGTTTTATCCACATTCATCTGTCAAATTCATGTGGCATGATGATCCTCAATAAAGCCTTGCCACCTTGGATATTTGACATTCTCCTTGAAGTAACATTTATAAATACATCATTGGTGAAACTTAAATGAAAAATGATTACACTGTTGACCAAGACAAACAAGATCAAAATGAATAGTTCTCTACATTCTACATGTGAAATGTGGGGGAAGGGATTGGAAATATTAACATCAAGGCATGCAGTAACAAAATATTCAATGAACATTGGAAGTCTCTACAGTTCACATATTTTCATGTGGAATGTGAAATGTGGAAACCAAATTTCACATGGAAAGTAAAGGGAAAACACCATGCACTTCACATTTTGGATGAAAAATGTAGAAATAGGGGAAGTGGGGAGTGGACAAAGGTTTTGAAAGAGTGGGCATATAGACATGAAAGAACCCTTCACTCCGCACTCCACACACATAATGTGAAATGTGGAAAGCAGGCCCAAAAGATTATAATATGGAGTTCTAACAAAATGTCACTATGTGCTTCGATATAAAAGTGATTCTCTAACAAAAATGAAGGATGCTTATTGAATGAGTTCTAAGTACTTGTTGAGTGCACACAACAACCTCCCAATTTTCTTGTCTTAGCATCTCTCCAAGACAAAAAATTGGGAACCCCTCTATTTTTTCCTACTAGGACCCTCACACACTCTCTCTCTCTCTCTCATATAAATGACTAATCTCGATTTCTCCTCACACTTACCCACCTTATCATTTGCAGTCCCCCCTCTAATCACTTCTACCAGATGACCCACACTTAAACAAGCTCCCTCTTCCTGTGAGGATACACAACATACCGATGAACACATCCTTCTTCCACCATCGCATTGGCATGCCATTGATTTCTTCGCTTATACATAGGCCACTATGCTTTGAAATTGACTGACACACTAGCACACTTCCACCAAACCTCACTAACACACATCTTCATCATCGACGAAGTTCGCATGATCAACATCGTCTCACTGATATTGGTCACATTCTTCGTCACACTCACACCTTTCACTAGCTGACTCCCTTCCACTCGTGTCAATGCATCACATTTCGACAATCTCCCTACCTTTCATTTCATTACATTGCTTATCGATGAGGTTCAACTCTTCTTCCTCGACGCGCTTCACATTGACAAGTTTCCCTCTCCTATCACAAATGCGCCAGTTGAAGGATGTAAGCCCCTTGTCGTCATCAAGCACATCGATGATGATATTCTCCCTCTTGTCAATGTTGACCAGGTCAACGTAGCCCACTTTCATATTGAGGCGTATCTCGTCCCCCTCCCAACTCAGATCCCTTCTTGTTGTGCTCATGAGTCAATCCCCTTGCATTCTCAATGAATAAACTATTTATGCCTAATTAGAACATTAGTCATGGATCACCTACTATGCCTGAACCAATTCATATTGCAATCATAATTAAGTTTGTTGTGTCCTTAGTGGATTTCTTTGTGCACATGGTACTAGCTTGATTGCTTTACATTTCTTGATGTTATGAATAAATATTCATTATGAAAGAATATCCTAGCATCATATCGGTTAACCACAACACCTATTGGTCTTGTGCTGGTTCTAAAATGCACTTCGGGATAAATTTGTTCCTTTCCTCTCCTAGACAGTACTAAGCGCATGGGACATCAATTGGTTGTTTTGGTGGATTTATAATTTTTTTCTACCGATGTATCAACACAAATTCAAAGGATGAACTGAGTCCCTATACATCATATATGACAGAGGAACTGATAGAATCAATTTTGAGTGAAGCAACAACGAATGCGGGACACAAATTTTCATTAAAAACGCCTTTGAGCGCGATTTTTTGGTGTCCATCAAAGTGAATTTTTTCCCTCAAAAATAGGTCAATCAAATCATTCTCTCCATTACGGTCCCAACACAACTCACAGAATCTAAATCGAACGCCCAAAAGTGCCAGGGGTTTGGCCTGAACTGGCCTCGTCAGTCGTTTCATAGATAAGATGCTTGTTTGGCACAACCTCTCCACGTACCTCAATGAAAAATATTTGAAATCTCTAGTAATTGAGTCCCTCCATGAAAAAAATAAAATGCTTTGGTAAGAGGTTTGTGCCTCCATGAAAAAAATAAAATGCTTTGATAAAAGGTTTGTGTTTGTCAAATATTTTTTAAGTCAATATTCTAAATTTAAATAATTTGAATTTACTCTAAAATAAAATTACTTTGATTTAAAAGGGTCTAACAAATAAAATAATGTTTTTCCAAAGATTGTGTAAAAAAGGATATAAATTATATATATCAAAGTGTAGATTGTGTTTTGCCAAAGATTGTGTTAAAAATATATATAAATCATATATATCAAAGTGTAGATTTTTTTACATGGTAAGGAACTCTGCGTACCCTCCTTTTAACCTATTCTTCCTCTACCACATAAAAATATAAAAAGGAAAAGACTTATGCGTTGTTACCCTCATAGATAAGTGAAGCAGAACGTAACAACGTAAGGATCGGTGATCAAGGAAATGTGCCAATACTATACCTTGCATGTGGCAAGAGAAAACTAGACTCAATATCACAAAGCAACAATAGAGGCTTTTGGTAACAAATCTAGGTGAGGTGTGGGCCCCTCTTCATTACACATACCACTTGTGTTTGAAAATTGATTGTCAATGATGTCAACTTTAGAGGGAGTCTAGAAGCCTCTAGAAGCATTGGGTATAATTAAAGAAGTCTCCAAAGTGGTCCCCTCATGGCGTAGCTTTAAGCATGGCCCTCATGGGAAGACGCTTTGAAGAAGTCTGGAAGAAACCCATAGGTGTGATCATGGGGCTCGAAGTTGATTGAGGAAAATGAGGATGAATAACACTTCAAGTACATACAAAATCCTCATATATGGATAGTCCTCATCATTTCGTTTCCAATGGTAGGTGGTATGCCACGTGGTTTCTCACAGTGAGGAGTTATGACCTCATGAAGTTGGAAGCCCCAAAGAATGGTCAAGAAGCCCCTAAACAGTTATAAGTCTTTAGACAAAGGGTAAAGTGGTTGTGGGAAGAAAGTTAAAGAAGCCCCAAAGTTAAGGAAAGAGGTTACTTAGAAAAATTATAAATATACTTCAAGAGTTGTTCATTAGCACATTCACACAAGTTCATTTGAATATCTTCTATGTGAGAAAGTGATATATTGGTAAATCTAGGACGAAAATTTCTAAAGTAGCGAAGGAAAGTGAAGGCAGAAGTTTCGGGATTGTAGAGGAGAGTGAGGGTTTTTCTGAAAAAAACCCTAGTTTAGTTGACCCTCGTGGGTCAAGCTACTAGTGTCCCATGAGGCACCACCACGGGTTGCCTAGTGTCTGTCACATGAGGCTTCGCATGATATCAAGCATATGTCCAGCGAGGCTAAGCCAGATTTGAAAAATGTTTCTTGGTTCAGGTTACAACAAGATTTGATGGTACATTAGGGTTGTTACAGGATCTTAAATGGTATGTTTCAGGTTTCATGAGTAAAGGTATGCATTTCACATGTTTGTTAGAGGCTTGTTTCATGGAAGATATGGCACATGCTTAAGGCATGTCTTGGAGACCCTTGTGGTACATGCTTGCATATGGTTGAGGTTCATATCTTGGTGATATTGATACATGCTTGATACATACTCTTGGTATTTAGTTTATGGATGTTATGGTTCATTTTTAGAGGCACATATTTGTGATATTCGCATACATTTGAGGCATACACTTGGTATATGGTTTTGGATGCTATATACATGGTAAATGGTATGATACATGCATACTTGACATTGGACATATGCTTGATATGATCTATGTGAGTGGATCGGGTTGATATAACAATGAAAAATACAGTGACAGGGATAGTAACAGGTTACATGTTGATGCATGTGATAGTACATATGTTGGTACACAGTTGATGCATGGTTGATGATCAGTTGTAGGTTGATGAGACAGTGAAAATTATAGGTTGAGATCGGTTATAGGTTGATGTGACAGTAACAATGAAAGGTTGGATGACAGGTTGATTATCAGAGGTAGTGACAGTATCGGTGGTAGTGAAAATTTGTGTCTACACTTATATTTCAAGGCAGCAGGATGGGGCAAGGAATGGGGGTCATAGCCTCCTTCTAGTTGGTGCCAAAGAACTTAGGGATTTGGAGCTTCCTTCAGGTTCGTGCCTGAAAATTAGGGGGTTGGAGATTCCTTCCATTTGTAGCTGGAGAATTTAGGGAGTTGGAGCTTCCTTCCATTTGTAGCTGGAGAATTTAGGGAGTTGGAGCTTCCTTCAGGTTGGTGTCTATAAATCAGGGGGTTGGTGCCTCCTTCCAGTTGGTGCTGGAGAATTTGGAGGTTGGTGCTTCCTATGAATGAAATCTTTGACATATAAGAAAGCATTCAATGGTTTTCTACCATTTGGGTTTCCACGTAAATTCTGGTGTAATGTGTTTGTGGTTATTTGTTATGCATTGTTAATTGATATTGCTCATGATATATTGATGATATACTGTTGATAAAGTTAATGATTAAAAAGTGGTAAATTATTGCATAATATTGATTCACCCCCCTCTCAGTATTCCAACAACTTGTGCATGTCACATAACAATTTTTGAGAGTTTTCATAAACAAATGGCCAAAGTACTAAGGCTTTCTATCCTTTAGATAAGTAATGAGATCACAAACAACTAGTATTGGGCACCAACTGCACCGAGGGAGATGTGTAATTCCTTCAATCCTTAAAATAGAGTTGACATGTGGCATTTAAAAAACAATATTAATAACATAAATTATTTCTACATCACCTGTGTGAGTGTGTGAGTGTGTGTGTTCAAAGTAAAAACATTCTTCTTCTTATTGCTCAAAGAGGGGATTTCTATATCCCAGTATGAGGGAGATTTGTAAATCCTTTCGTGCTCAATATGGAGTTTGTAACACCCCAGTTTTGATCCCCAAATTAGAAAAGTATGTGTGTATATATGATGGATGGACAAGAGATTTAATATGAAAATATTGTGTATGGAAAGTAATAAAAATAAAATACACCATTGGTTGTAGACGAACAATGAAAGAGTCATTGGGGGGCTATGATTCCACAAGAGATGTTGTATAAAGGGGGGTTTAAGAGGATTCCATATGCCTAGAATCCTATGCCACCTCCATAAAATCATTTTGTCATTAACTACTCAACCCCTTTGCATTATTAAAACCTATAATTGGATGTATGTAAGAGGTTGGTGGAAGAGTCATCTCACCTAGTTATGGAAGCATGGGCTCAATACACTCATTATGGGAATTATATCATTGAATGCATGTCTATGTTGGTGGAAGAGTCAACTCACCTGGTTATTGAAGCATGGGGTGAGTACAATCATTATGGGGATTGTAAGAGTCCTACATTCATGGAATAAAAAGAAAAGGGAATTCAAATAAGGGGAGAGAGTTGATTTGGAGAGAGGAAGAAGAGAGAAAAAACATATTTTGATGTTGGAAAGATGAGGTAGGCACACTTTTTGTTGAAAAGAACCATGAGATGGATCTGGGAATTACATTGAGAACTAGACTATCATGCATGTGAGGGTTTTTTTTGTTGAAAATTTCCCCAAGAGCATGTGAAAATGTTGCAATGAGGAATCCATTTATAATTGGATTTCTTGGAGTCCCTATCTTGGATATTCTTGGTTGGTCTATAATGGAGCCCTGGAGGGGATGAGGATTATTTGAAGGAATGTGGTGCAAAGAAGGAAATACCATTCCTTAGGTTGTGTAGACTAATGGGAAAGAGTGTTAGGCGGTTGAATTGTTGTAGGAGTCACATCACTATGAAATTAGTAGGTATTGGGTTGTTTGTGTGGACAATAGTTAGCCATAAGAGTCATTTTTTCGTTGTGGACTCATATCCCTAGCCCTAGATCGAGGGTGATCTATTGCAGAGAGGAATAGTGAAACAACACTTATGGTTGGGTGGAATGTTTGACATTTGCATCTAGTTGTGTAATCATTCATAAATATAAGTGTTTTGGTCATTGTTCTTGTTTATTGTGTTAATGTTGTGCTTGAATGTTGTTTTTATTCTGTGTTTTATGTGTTTAAATGTTGCTATGTTTGAGAAATAGTTTTCATTTATAATTCTAGAGGTTAATGATAGTTGCATGAGCCTATTTGGCATGTTGTGTGAATGCATTTAAAAATGGTATTACAGTTATGTCGATTTTGTTTATTAATGGAAATTCCAAGTACCCCATATTTTCAATGGAGCAATATAGAGAGGGTGTTGGGTATGTTACAACTTGGTATAAGAGTGAAGGTTTCAACACTAGACCTGTATGGACTAGAGACCAACACAAATTTGACAAATTCATTGTAGAAAAGATTCAATCTACCTTGAATTTGGGGAAAATGGTCAAATAGGAGAGAAATCCCCAATTTATGGATGGAATCTAGTACATAATTAGCGCGAGGATGTTAATGGGTGGTTGCTAAGTCCATATCTTTCATGGTAGCCTTGTGCATAATGTTTTTGCAAAAATTATAAAATTTTGAAAATTCCAAACTTTTGAATATTTTTGTATGAATGACGATGTGGGTGAAAATTGATGGATCATATCAAGATTATTCTTGAAATCAATAGCCTAGATCCATATCAAAAATAAAAATTTCGTTCAACAATGAAAATTTAATTGGGTTGCTAATGGAAAGTTAATTTAGACACGAACAAAATGAAAATTTGGTCATCAATGAAAAGTTGTTTGGTGCATTGATGAGAAAAAATATTTGTAGCACTGATAGAGAAAGTTATTTGAAGCGTTGATGAGGAAATTTATTTAGTTCATTGATGGGAAAATTATTTGGAATGATGATAGGGGACGTTATTTGAAGCATCGATGGGGAAAATATTTTTGGTCACCGATGAGAAAAATATTTCAGTCACCAATATGAAAAATGTTTTTGGTCACCGATGTGATAAATATTTTTGGCCATCGATGAGAAAGGAGTTTTAGTCTTCGAAGAGAAAGTAGTTTAAATCACAAATGAGAAAGTAGTTTTGGATGCCAAAAAGGAAATAGTTTCAGAAATTGGTGAGAAATACTTTGGGGCACCGAAAGATAAATAAGTTCACTGATGGAAAAGTGAATTAGCTATCTAATGAAAATAAAAAAATTGGTCACTAATGAAAATAAAATTTAGTCATTGATGAAAAGTAAAAGTGGAGTGTTGAAAGAAAAGAAAAGGAGGATGGTGACATGGCAATGGCCTAGATGTACAGGTGGACACTAGTGCCACATTAGCAGGCATGTGCCATGCCACATCAATAAGGATGCTATTTCAACGAAGATAAAGTTTTAAAAAAGTATGGATCCAATTTTTTTTTTTGGCCATAACATGAGCATAAAATCTCATAACTAGGTGAAATTTTAGGGGTAGGTCTACAATGAAGATAACTACTAAAGTATTTCTATTCTAAGACTTTTGCGACCATTGTTTTGATCAAAAAGTTCTTTCATATTCATCGCATAGGTTTTTGATTTTCGACGTTTCTGACCAAACCAGTGTGGTCCATCATTAGGGAAATTATTATGAGATATGAAGGAAAAAAGATATAACAAGTGTAAATAAATACTTGAAAAGTTGTTTATGAAGAGCCGACATATGAAATCATGAAAAAAAATATTTGTTTGTTTATTAATTTTATTTGCTTTTTTATTAATTATTTGTTAAGAGTCGACTTACTAAAATGAAATAAAAAAATATAAGACTTACAAATTTTTTATAAATTAATATCTTGAATTATTCATATTGGTTAGTGTTGGGATCCAATTTTGACTAATTTTCCATCCATCATCTCTGTTTAGATTGTTAGGTTGTTTTTCAATTTCGATTGCTTCTCTGAATTTCCTATTGTGATAGTGATCTATCTTGGCAAGAATTTTGGCATCTTCAATACAAATGTGATGTTTAGTTTTATCTGAATGTTCTGCAAGAGCAGAGGGACGAGTGCGATTGTGTTTGATGTCAACGGCATGTTCTTGAATCCTAATTCTAAAGGAATGACTTGTTTCTCCTATGTATTGTTTACCACACGAGCATGGGATCATATAGACACCTTTTTGCTCGATGGGATCAACATAGTCTTTGACTGACCTAAGGGAATTCCTAATGGTGTTTAAGGGTTTGAAAGTTGCCCCAATGTTTTTCTTCTTTAAAATCCTAGCAAGCTTGTCTGTTTTCCCTTGTATGTAGGGTAAGAAAACCTTGGACACATCATTATTTGTTTGTTCATTATTCCTAGGTGTTTTAGTGGCATTTTGAAAAGCTTTCATCACCTAATTTTTTTTATAGCCATTATCTTTAAAATAAAAAACTTATGCAATGAATCCAAAAGAACTTTCTAAACTACTAAAGTGTCAATGAGGGATACTTGTTAATTCTACTCCATATTTCTAAAAACTATAGATTAATGGTTTTTGCAAATGTTCAACAAAATAGGGTATTACCTCAGAGGATGAACACCTTAAGTAGTAGATCACACAAAAAATATCAAAGATCATAACACCAATGTTTTTATGTGGTCAAAACCCTCGAAGAGGAAAAATTCCATGGCCCTAGACAACATGGCCACTTGAGGCAATATATTAATGCAAAACAAAAATATTTTACTAGAGAGTTTCTCACAATTGATCATCAACGAATGACCCTCCATGCTCTTTAAATAAATATCATGGACCAATCAAGTGTTAATCCATGGATCAATATAATCATTAATATCAAGGATAATATGATTCGTTGGATCACTCTATGTCTAGAACATGTCGTGACTATTGGATTGCATAACTACTAATGCATACTAAAGGAACACACTAAGAAAACACTTTTACCTAAAGACACATTATACCAAGTGGATTTTAACTAAATCCTACATGTCTAAATATCCTAACACCCCCCCTTAAGAACAACTTGGGATATGATTGAATAATTTACAAAGGTGACACAATAGGAGAAGGAAGGAGGCATGCCAACTTCTTGAACTCCTAACAGAGATTGAATTTTGGAAAAATTCTCTTCTATAAGAGACTTTGTGAAAAATGTTTGCAAATTGATCATCAATCAAGGAAAATATCACTTCAAGAACATGATCAATAATGATATTTTTGATGAAGTGCATTTGTAGCTCAATGTTTTTATTGTGTTAATGTTGAATTGTATCTTTGGCGATCTTGATGACACTATGATTTTTGCACTAGAGGGTGGTCAATTTTTGCTACTGGAATCTGAAATATGAAAGGATATGTGGAAGCCACATGGCCTCTTAACTTGCATTAACCATTGCTTGATAATTTGCTTCGATTGAATAAAGTGAAATATCCCATTGTTTCTTATGATCCCAAGTGGCAGGTCCAGAACCAAGGTTGAAAACATAACATGTAGTAGGATTTTTATCATTAGGTTTTTCGATCCAATTTGAATTAGTGAAACCAAACAAGAAAGGATCCCCCCTTGAAATGTAATGTATCCCAAACTGAATTGTACCTTGGATATATTGAAGTATTTTTTTTTTTTTGTTTTCAAATGGATTTCATGGGGTATTTTCATATAATGGGAAACATGACCAACAAAAAAGGAAATATCAAGATGGGTATGAATCATATTCAAAAGGATACCAAATAATTGATATTACAAAGTGGCATCGACTTGACGAGTAGTACAGGTGGTGGAAATTTTGACTTAGATTGTAAGGGAGAAGGGGTTGTCTTACAATCTTCCATGTGAAAGTGGGAAGAAAATCACACGCATACTTAGACTGAGAAATGGAAATTCCTTCCTTAGTTTGTAATACTTGGAGGCCAAGGAAATAATTCCAATAGCTTAAGTCTGTCATTTCAAATTTATTTTTAAGGATGGATTTCACATGGGTTAATATTTTAGGGTCACTACCAGTGAGGATAAGGTAATTAACATAAAGAACAAGTATTATGAGATGGTTTCCTTCTTTCTTGGTATAGATGTTAGGGTCATAATGACATCTAGAAAATCTAGTGTCAATAAGAATGTTGACCATTTTAGCATACCAAGATTGAGGATATTTCTTGAGACCATAAAGGTATTTCTTAAGGCGATAGACGAGGTTGGAGTAATTTTGAACATATCTAGAAGTTTGTTGCATGTATATTTGTTCTTGCAAATCCCCATGCAATAAGGAATATTTAACATCCATCGATGGACCTCCCATATTTGTGAGGCAACAAGGGGTAGAACAAGGTGGATGAAAATCATTTTAGTTACAGGGGAAAAAGTTTCATAGTCAATTCCTTCAACTTGAGAGAATCCTTCGGCAACTAGTCAAGCCTTATTTCTTTCAACTCTTCCATTTGATGCATACTTAATTCTATACATCCATTTACATTTGACAAGTTTTCTTCCTTTCAGAAGAGGTACAAGTTCCCAAGTATCATTCATAATTAAAGAATGGTATTCTTCATTCATTGTTGTGTCCAAATATGGATGGATAGAATATTCTACAATTTTTTTTGCATAATGAGTCTCTGAAACTTGAGATAAAAGAGAGGATGATCATTGGATGTGTCTGACACTGATTTGAAGGATTATTGGTAAGATCACTAGTTGTTTATCATGTTGAATGGACCCATCTAGGAAGTAGTGGTGCTAGTGTGGGTTCATGTTCAATGGACTCATCTAGAGGAAGGTGAGTAGGTGGAGGTTGATTTTCATCCTCATTATCATCATCTAAAGAAGAAACCAAAATAATACTAGAAGATGACACAAACACAAAATATGGATCATAGGTTGAAGATGACACAAAGGTTGAATTAGGCTCACAAGACAAAAGATTTTCATCAAATTTAACATCTCTTCTAATAATTATTTTGTTGTAATGAGGTTGAATAAGTCTATAGCCTTTGGAATCCTCAGTATATCCAAAAAAAATTCTATTCTCATATTTAGTTTATTCTTTCATTTTTTCATCAGGAAAGTGAGACTACGCTTCACTGCCAAATACATGGAAGTGGCTTACATATGGCTTAATTTTAGTTCACTCTTCTTCCAGTGTTATATTTTTAAAATCCTTTGTGAACGTGTTATTTACTATGTAATTGACACAATTGATGGATTCCACCCAATAATGAAGACTTTGTCCTTTAGATTGGATCATACAATTAGCCATTTCCTTAAGTGTGTGATTATTTTTCTCGTCAACACCATTTTTTTGTAGTGTATATGGAACAATATATTGAATATGAATTCTTTGTGCAATGTAGTAAGTTGTAAATTTGTTGTTCACATATTCACCTCCATTATCTGTTCTTAAACCATGCAGTTGATTTCCATGTTGTTTTTTATAAAAGGGCCTTTTAGGTCAAAAACATGTCAAAAAATTCACCCTTTTAAGAAATAAACCCAAGTGTGTATAGAGAAGTAATCAATGAAAGATACAAAGTACTTGAACCCAAAGGAAGAAGGAGAAGGAAGCAGACCAAACAAACCACTATGAACAAACTGCAAGGGGGTCGAGGTGTGCCAAGAGGCACGTTTGTCAAAATTGTCTAGATGATGTTTATGGAGAACACAACTGACACAAACGCCATCTCTGCAAGAAACAAGTGGAAGACTAGTCACCATATTTTGCTTACATAGTTTTTGTAATGAGCGATAGTTTATATGAACGAACCACTCGTGCCAAAGTTTGCTCAAATCATCACCATGAGTAATAAAAAATAATGGAAAAGATGATGACCCAAAGTTATCAAATTTGTACAACCTAGTAATATCATTAACAATTATAGTGGTTAGGACATGCTTAGGATCTTTTAAATCCTTTATTATAACTTGGTGAGGTGAAAAATATATTGTTTTACCTTGACTTGAATGAATGCTATGATATATTGATAAAGACTTGTAATACATAATACATCATTGAAATGACCATTATCTACTTGAATTGTTCTAGACCCTACAACACTAATATATCTATCATCACCAAAAAATAATTGTTTGTTGTTACATTCATTAAGATTGGAAAAAATGGCAGTATCCTTAGCCATATGATAAGATGACCTATAATCAATAAGTCACTCATCAAAAGAAGAAGAAGAAGTTGCATTGAAGGAGAAACTAGAAGCAGAAAGCGCATGTCCATGAGAACTAGAGTCAGAAGAAGAAAAATCAAGATTGATGTTGTGCTTCTTCATCACTACTTTTAAGGCCTCCGTATTTTTAAAACATTTAGACTCCAGATGACCATCTCACTCACAAAAATTGCAATGGTTTCCAGTCTTCTTAATTTTTGTTTTTGCTCATTTGTCACCATTGAGAGTAGAATCTAGATGAGAGGGTTTGGGACCCTTGTTTTGTTTCTTGTTGTTGGAAGGATGTTTCTTATTTGGATGCTTGGTTTTGTATTTATACTAGGCAACTACAACTTTGTTAGATGTACCTGTAGTGCTAATCACTCCAAGATGCAAGAGTTTACCTCGCCTTATGAACAAAGAATCACAAAAGGACTCAAGAGTGGGATTTTGATAATAATTCCCTAAAGCTTCTCTAGTGGTAGAGAAGGTAGATACAAAGATACAATATGCAATACCAGTATTAGTGAAAATAACATATATGCATTGTTATCCTTCATATTTGTGTTGCATTCTTTAAGTAAAAGTCTAATTGTATTGAACTTAGATAAATAATCTTCAATGTAAGGGAAGTCATTGGGATTTAAAGTCATTAATTTATTTTAAATCCGATGGACTAGAATCACATTGTGTTTACCAAATATGACTTCTATCTTATCACAGGATTCAATTAGGTCATCAATTCTTTGAAGGTGAAACCATAAATAAAGAGAGATAGACATTATGATTAAGCCATGTGCTTCATCATTTTAACTATTCAATTTGGATTTCTTTTCAGTATCATTGAGGGCTTGTTCTTTTTCCAAAGTAATTCAATACAATCATTTACTTCTTAGTACATCCTTCATATGGGATTTCCATGAGAAGTAGTTGTTACTAGTAAGCAAAATATCACTTGGAGTATCCATATTAAAATATGTAGACAATATGGGTTCAAAATCTGAAATTGATGGCGTGGATGAAAAGCTCTTGAAAACATAGGTCATTAAAAAACAAATGGCACTAAAAACAAACTTTATATGTGAAAGTTATGGCATTTCTATAAAAGGCATAAATGGGAACTAAAGTGCCACATGATACATAGAAGTTGGCCCATGTGGTGATGGATGCACAATGGGGTGGTTGAGTAAAACAAAAGTATCCTTCCTTCTATAACTTTCCCTATAAGCTCACTTTTACAAATAAGTTACTTATGAAGTGACCCACTTTTATAGAATAAGTGATAATCACTTTTACAATGAAGTTATTTTATAAATTAAAGTTGCATACAAAAATAACTCAAAAAAATAATATTAAAGTTACTTTATAGTGATCCATTTTTATAATTTAAGTGAAATATATTTTACAATGAAGTTATGAAATAAATCAAGTTTGCATAAACTTAAAAAAAAAAATAACTTGAAAAAAAGACTTAAATTCAAGACTTCTTATTAAATAAAGTAACTTTCAACCAAGTGAGTTAATGCAAAATATATAACAATTTTGATGAAGGAGGGGGGTTGTTTTCTTCTTTTACTCTTTGTCGTGACATGTTTGCTTACCCAAAAAACTCTTGTTTTTTCCTGCAAAAAACTTCAATATGGTCGCACACAAAAATAATCAAAATTTCAAAAAAAAATTCTTGAATCTCAACAATAATGTGGTTAAATCTCGGTTAACTTACTTTGAAAATGTGATTTTTCTCATTGTTTCTAATTTTTTGAGGTCACATAAAGCAAAAAAAATAGCATATGCATATTATAAAACACTTTTTGCTTTGTTTTTTATTTTCCGAGATCACACAAAGCACACGACATAGAGTATACATAGATCGAAAAGATTAGCATACCGAGAATAAAAACAGAAAACCAAAATATTAACTCTGTAAAAAATAAATTGAAAATGGTGTATTTCAAGTTTATACCTCTTAATATGAAAAAATGGTAAAATCTCAGGAAAACAAAAATCTTTTTGAGTGAAGCAAAAACCATTTCCAACTGAAAGTAGTGTTCTCTATGCAATGGAATAGTCTTCTCAGCCCATAAACAGATAGAAATAGAAGAACCCACAAATGCAACAACATGGGTTCAAGATCTCGATCAACAACGAGGGCATGTCTTTAAATGGGATTTGACACCATGTTTGACAAAATAAGGTATTACCATACATGAAAATCACCTTAATAAATTGCTCAAACAACCAAATCAAATATCATAACACCAATGTTTTTACGTGGTTAAAACCCTCTAAGAGGGAAACAGTCCACGACTCGAGAGCCAACGTGGCCACTTGAGGTAATATATTAATGCAAAAGAAAAATATTTTACAAGAGAGTTTCTCACAACTGATCATTGGAAAATGACCCTGCATTCTCTTTAAATAGATATCATGGACCAATCAGGTGTTAAGGTATGGATCAATATATTCGTTAAGATTGAAGAGAATGTGAGCTATTGGATCACTCTTTGTCTAGAACATATCATGAACATCGAATTACATAACTACAAATTCATACTAAAGAAACAAACTAAGAAACACACTTTTACCTAAAGAAATAGTAGACCAAGTTGATCTTAACTAACTCCTAAGTGTCTAAATATCCTAAAAGAAAATAGGGTGGTACTCCTTAACAAAGGCCATATTGCTGACGAAATTTTTATAGTGAGCCAAGGAAGTAGACACGATGAAATCCAATGGATATTTTGGTTAAATTCGAAAGGGTTTGGAATAGACATGCTGAAACATGCCAAAATCCATTATTCCAAGAGACATTTTAAGGATTTTTAGGATTTCCAAAGGAGAAAAAGGGACCTCAGATAACAAATATGGAAAAATTTATTTACTCAACATTTTACCTCCGCAATAGGATAGACAACTTAATCTTACTGAAGTTTACCCATTTTTTCTTCATTTGGGAGATATATGTTTTTGCTAAAAATTCTAAGACTAGAGAAAATGCAAAAAGAGCGAAGTTGACAATTCCATATTGATGCAAAATTTGTCTGGAACATTGGATCCCCAATCAAAAAATTTCTATGTACTCATAATAAAGAATAAAATATGTGCCCAATATAAAAATTTCCTAGTTCTTGCTATATTTTCATCCACAAGAGGCAAAAGGAGGCCTTTGAGTTAGTTTGCACCAGTGAGAAAATGTCACAATTGAGTAGAAATGACAAATTGAGAGAGCCATAAATTTCAACTCAGAACTCATAATGGGGCATGAGTACAATAATTGGAAATTTGATTTAGAGAAGATTATGTATGGAGGCTTAGAATTGGATTATTACATTAATGCTACTTCAAAAATTAAGGTGAAGAAGGACACACAACTTAGTTAATGAATTTTTTAACAAAACACATAATTTCTAACTATAATTGTTGCATGGACATTTTGTAGAATTAGGAATTCAAGCAAAACATATCAAGATCAATATGAGAACCAAAGACATGGAGGATGCCCAAGGTTCTTACATCCATGAAGATGAAAATCAAAAGTTTAAATATTAGCCCGGGAAATGAAGAAACAAAGTCCAATGGACATAGAAGCGGGGTGGAACTTGTAGATCTGGTTGAGGCAAAGAGGATCTTGTTGAGGGAAGTGAATAGATATTGAGTAGATAATGAAATATTTATAATAGATCAGGAGGAGCATAACAAAATTAATATTCGGCTACTACAGAGTCTGAATAACTTGGAATGATAAATCAATAAGGATTCTAGCACAAAACATGTAGTGAGTTCAAGACATGCAGCAACATCTAGATCTCATAATAGGAGGGATGATCATAGGGGATCTAGGAACTCAATAAGTGTTATTAAACATCACCATTAACCTGTACATTCAACCAATATAGCACATGAATATTTAGAATTAGAGAGCAACCCAAGTATGTCTCCTTTCATACATCAAAGGAGAATTATTGAGTTGAATAATTTGCAAGGAAAGCTCAAGAAGCTCAAACCACTAACATTTGATGGAGATCATTGTAAGGGTAAAGATGCTAAAGCATAGACGTTGGGCATGAGAAAATATTTTCAACTACGCAATTATTCATCAAATCTAGAAGAAATGATTTCCATATATCATTTTCATGGGAAAGATTCCATGTGGTGGGACCAACTGAAGTAGGTCAAGAATATTGATGAGAAGAGAATTTCTTGGAAGCAATTCAAGAAATACTTCTAGCAACAAAACTTGTCAGGACACTATTATGACAAGAAAATGTAATAATTATTTTAACTTAAATTAGGAAGAATGATTATGGAGGAATACGAAAAGAAATTCTTGGATCTTTTGAAGTATGTGGGTTGCCAAGGATGAGAAGGTTAATATTTAGAAAATTTTTAGTGGATCGTCATCATTCTATAAGGATAAAATCCAATTTGATGAGCCTAATAATTTGGAGGAATCCATAAGGAAATCCAAGTATTTGTATGATAAAAACAAGGGAAGGTCAACTTTTCAAAAAGCTTAGAATAATAAGAAGAAAAACAAGATGGATCAGAGGAAGAAATGATTAGAGATACCTTTATTTATGGACATCTCTCAAGCATATCAACAAGGGAATATAACACACAATGAACCTAAGATGATAGATTCCTTGGGGAATAGGTCAATATAGAAACCCATGTAGTGTTGGGTATGTGAGGGAGACTACATGTATAAATATTGTCTTCAAAAGGGAGATAGGATAATGATTGTGCATAAGATTTAGGAATCTACTACAATGGAGGACATGGGCAAGAGCATGCCAAGGATTTATGCAGCCTTGGACAATAGACAAGTAGACAATCAATATCACATGATTAAGGTGGAAGATAATATCGATAATCAACCCATAGCTATTTTGATTGAATTTGAAGATATCCATAGCTATATAGATACTAATATGGCTAAAATATTTAAATTAAAGAGATGTAAGAATGAAAAGCCTTGGTTGTATCAACTAGCCACTAAAACCAAGAGAAAAATCAACGAGTGTGTCAGGGATTTTCCAATGAACATGAATGAAGTCATCACTAAGGAAAATCTAAACATCTTACCCCTTGTGTCATATGATTGTTTGATTGATATGGATTTCTTGGACAAGGAGCACGTTGTCCTAGATTCCTACAATAAGGATTTCACATGTCTTGATGGAGAAGGGAATTTAAGGATAGTTCAAGGTATTCCAAGATCTATATCCATCAGAAAGATTTCATCATTGTAGTTGAAAATAATTTTTAGAAAAGGGTGACAGATATATGCAACACACATGGAAGAGTTAGCCAAGGACAAAGTGCCAAATGTGGAAGACTATTCAGTTTTGAAAGAGTATGAATATGTGGTTGGAGAACTTCCAGGATTTCCACCAAAAAGATACATTGACTTCTCTATTGAATTGATGCATGGAGCTTCCCCAGTGTTCAAGATTCCCTATATAATGAGCACACCAGAGCTTAAAGAGTTGTGGATGCAACTAGAAGAGTTGTTGAAGAAGGGGTACATACGCCAAAGTGTTTCAGCTTGGGGCTCCCTAATTCTTTTTGTCAGGAAAAGTGATGGAAATCTAAGGTTGTGTATTGACTTCATATACCTAAACAAGTTTACTATAAAGAACAAGTACCATATTCCAAGGATTGATGATCTTTATGATTAGCTGAAGGGGAAATGATATTTTCCAAGATTGACCTGAGGTCAAGTTACCATCAAGTGACAATCAAAGAAGAAGATACTAGTAAAACAAACTTTTGGAAAAGGTATGGCCATTATGAGTTTATAGTGGTTCCATTTGGGTTGACAAATGAACCAACTACTTTTATGTGTCTAATGAATGAAGTGTTCAAAGATTACCTGGAAAAATTTGTTATTGTTTTCTTGGATGATATTTTTATCTACTCCAAGATAGGGGAGAACCATGAACATCATTTGAAGTTGGTACTACAAGTGTTGAGAGAGAACTGATTTTATGCCAAGTTGAGCAAGTGCACTTTCTATCAAAGGAAAATCCACTATTTGGATCACATTCTCTCAAAGGAGCGCATAATTGTGGATCTAGAGAAGATTGGGGAAATCAAAGGATGGCCTAGACCAAAGAATATTTTATAAGTGATATTATTTATGGGTCTAACTAGTTACTAAAAGAGATTCATTGAAAGTTTCTCCAAGATTGCACACCCAATCACTTCACTGCAAAATAAAGGAATAAAATCTGAATGGACTACTAAGTGCAAAGAGAGTTTCCATCATTTGAAGGAATTATTAACTAGTGCACCTATTTTAAACATTGCAAATCCAAATGAGTATTTTGTTGTGTGCATAGATGCATGTAAAGATAGACTTGGTGGATTCCTTAACCAAAATGGGCATGTCATTTTCTATGAATCTAAGAAACTCAAAGATCATGAAATAAATTGTGTTATCCATGACATGGAGCTTGCAACAATTGTTCATGCACTAACAATGTGGAGACATTATCTTATGGGAAGAAATTTGAACTTAGTACAGACCATAATGGTATGAAATGCTTGTTTAAATAACCAAAACTAAATTCCCGACAAATTAGATGGCTAAAATTTATTAGCAAAGATGACTTTGACATCAAGCACATAAAGGGAAATGAGAATAAAGTGGCTGATGCACTCAACAAGAGGTACACAAAATGCATGCTACAACCATTTATATGAACAACTCATATTTAAAAAGTGGAGTTTTGGAAGTTGTAGCATCATACCAACATTATGTGCATGTTAAAGAATGATCACAATAGGGTAATGTATAGCTGGAATTTAAAGACTATATGCTAAAAGAGGATGTAATCCTATTGTACATGAATAAATTTTATGTTCTTGATTCTCAAGAATTGAAAATTTTAATTCTAAAACAGATGCACAATGTGTCATACACTAGACATCCAGGGTACCAGAAGACAATTGTAGTTGTAAGAGGTCAGTATTTTTGGCCTGAAGTGAAGAAATATGCGGTTGATTATATAGCCAAATGCATGGATTGTTAGAAGGTAAAGGATGAGCACGGGCATCCAACATGATTTCTACATCCATTGCCCATTCTTGAATAGAAATGGGAAGTAGTTATTATATATTTCAACACCAAAATGTCAAGTATATCAAGGAAGCATGATTATATCATGGTAGTGGTGAAATAGCTTACAAAGACTACACTTTTTTTTCCAGTTAATATGACCCATAAGGTAGCCAACATTGCAGATATCTATATGAAAGAAATTTTCATGTTACATAGTGTGCCTAAGGAAATAATATATGATACAGATCCAAATTTTACTTCCAATTTTTGGACATGGGGTCTTCACTTAGTGAATCTGTGACATAGCATGTGCATTCATGGGATATTAAATAATACCCCTAATTTCACTAGATATTGATAAATAGCTCCCAAAATCCTTATGTTTTTTGTTTGTTTGTTATAAATGTTCATGTAACCTGTGGAGCCAACACTTTTAACCATTTGCTAAGAAACCACAACCCAGGGGCATCTAAGTTGTCAAAATCACTCGGGGATTGCAGCCGGCCTGGGTCGCACCAACCCTTAACATGGATGGATTTTTGGGTGTCTCCTACCGATTATACTCACTGTAAGGGTATTGAAATTGGGTCTCCTAGCAAACGAAACCCACACCTTAACCGATTGAGCTAGCAGGAATTGGCCCCAAAACCCTTTGTTGATTACCCCTCCCAATACATATTTTCAATAAAAAATGTTATTTTTACTAGATACCACTTTTTATACCCTCCAATACCTATAAACCTCATAATACCCTGCATCCCCCCCCAGTACCTACAATATATTGACCTTCTTTTTCAAAATTTAAAAACCCCCTTTATGAATGAACATGATAAGATATTGGTCAACAAGGTGAATCCCTTGTGTTTTTGGAAAGGGTTATTTAAAGGATTTGAGAAAAATCTTAATTTTAGAACAACATATCATTCAGATTTAGATGAGTAAACAGAGAGGATCAACCAAATAATTGAAGATATGTTGAGGATGCATGTAATGGATAATCCTTCTAGGTGGGAAGACTATTTTCATTTGGTGCTTATATGATGAATGGTTGAGGGCCAAGTGATGTAATATCTAAACATTTTGAGTGGAAAGTAATAAAAATAAATTACACCACTGACTATAGACAAACAAGGACGAAATCACATGGGTCTATGATTCCACAAGAAAGGGGGGATAAAGGGGGGTTTGAGGGGATTCCACATGCATAGAATCCTATGCCACCTCCATAAATCATTTTGTAATTAATTATTTACGCCATTTTGACTTATTAAAACCAATAATTGAATGCATGTAAGAAGTTGGTGGAAGAGTTATCTCACTCAATTGTGGAAGCATGGGATAAGTACATTCATGATAGGAGTTGTACCATAGAGGTTGGTGGAAGAGTCAACTCACCTAGTTATTGAAACATGGGTTGAGTACAATCATTATGAGAATTGTAAGAGTCATACATTTATGGAAGAAAAAGAAAAGGAAATTTGAATAGGGGGGAGAGAGAAAGAAGAGAGAGAAAAAAGTTAGGTGCAAGAAAAAATATACAACCATGAGAGGGAGCTAGAAATTACATCGAGAACTAGGTTTTCATACCTATGAGGAGTTTTTGTTAAAAAATTACCCAATAGCATGTGAAAATGTTGTTGTGAGGACTCCACTTACAACTAGATTTTCTGGATCCCCCAGCTAGGATATTCCTGACTAGTCTATGTTGGATCCCTAGAGGGGACGGGGATTGTCTAAGAGACTGCAACATAGAGAAGGAAATACCATTCCTTATACTATGTAGATTGATGGGGAAGAGAGTTGGGCGGTTGGAATTTCTATAGGAGTCACATCATTGTGAAATTATTGGGTATTGGGTTGTTTCTATGGACACTAGTCATCCATAGGAATCATTTCTTCATTGTGGACTCATAGCCCTAGCTCGGGGATGACCTGTTACAGAGAGGAATAGTGAAAATACACCTATGCTTAGGTGGAATTTCTTATGTCTATAGCCAATTGTGTAATTTTTCATAAAGACAAGTGTCCTAGTCATTGTTCTTGTTTATTGTTTTAATGTTGTGCTTGAATGCTATGTTTATTCTATTTAAATGTTGCTATGTTTGAGAAATAGTCTACATTTATAATCCTAGAGATTAATGATAGTTGCATGAATCTGTTTGGCATGCTTCGTGCATCCATTTAGAAATGGTGTCATATTTATGTTGATTTGGTTTATTAATGGAAATTCCAAGTACGTTGTATACTCAATGGAGCACAAAGAGTGTGATGGGAATGTTACAGAGTTGACACGTGGAATTTAAAAAATATATTAATAACAAAAAAAATATTCAATGTCGGCCATAAATAAAATATTTTAATGTCCAAAATTTCTTAACATGTTGATAGGTGCTTTGTACATCCTATTATGAGAGAGAGGTGTATTTTCTCATATATTTAAAAAAGAGTTGAGATATGGAATGTAAAAAAAAAATATATAAAAAAAAACATATCTATATAAAATATATCAACATAAAATATATATATATATATATATATATATATATATATATATATATATATATATATATATATATATATATATATATATATATATATATATATATATATATATATATAACAATTGAAAGTAAGAAAAAATATTATGGTTAAAACATTTCAATGGTGTGTTGCTCAGTGTGAGGGAGATGTGTAATTCCTTTCGTGCTCTACAAGGAGTTGACAATTTGTGTGTGTGTGTGTGTGTGTGTGTGTGTGTGTGTGTGTGTGTGTGTGTAAAGAACTAGCATAAATCCATCTTATCTCCATATCTATTATGTGCAGAGAGGGATCAAGTCCTTTGAGGTGAAAATGTTTTTAAGATTGAAAAAACTTGAGGAAAGGTTTTCACCTCGATGGATAAAATCTTAATTTATAGTAAATTCAATGCATAAATCCATTAGTAAATGTTTGAGATGAATCTTAATCCCGGATATAGATCCATCTTTGAAAAAATCATTAAATATTAAGTGAAAAAATAAATAAACAATGCCAGCCCTAATAACACAAGATCTAGCACCTTTGTGCAAATCCTTTTCACAAGGGCTAAGACAAGTGCAACATGGAAGTGTTACCACTATCACCTTAGAAATCACTTCCCTCATTTTAGTGAAGGATGAAATCCAACACAAGGGAGGCTTCCCTAGTAACCTCAAGGAATCTTATACCAAGATGAGATCAATTCTATGGACTCCTATATTAGTTACTCAAAGACACCACCACTAAGTCAAGATTTTCAAGAAAAGTATAATATGATTCAATGGATCAATTTCCATATTTGTATGTGTGAAGTGTCCAAGACAATTGATGATATATAGCAAGTTAAAATGGGTTAAGAAGGCGCCCCAAACAATACAAATAAAAGAAAAATCCATGGTTGTTGAAAAACCTGTGTAAAAGATGACGATCTTCAACAATATATCAAGTTATAACAATAATAATAAATTCTCCCTCTAAACAAGTTAAGCATGCAATAAAACTAGGGCTAGAAAATTACAAGTTAAACTAGGGTTTTGCAAACAACTACTTGTTGAAATGTTAAGAGAGTATAACAACCCTAACCATGCAATACGTCAAGCCCTAAAGGGATGAAAATTAAATTAGCAATGTAATAAATTATGAGAAGACACACTTTAAGGTAAAATATGCCAATCAAACCATGGATGTTAAGCTTAGTTATGGATGAAAATTGAAGAGTAGTTGTTTCAAACCCTAATCTAACTCTAGAACAATAAAAGAAAAGGTGAATTTAGGTTTTAAAACTTGCTAAAAGGGAGTTAAGACTAGTGTCGTTTACTCCTCTTGGGCTTATGGAGTTTAACTATGAACTTTATCGAAGACAAAGGTGAAAAACAGACCTTGGATAAAACCCTAAGGTAGTCCACTACAAAGCTTAGAAAGTTATCCTATAGAAAAATAACTAGGGTGGTCCACTACAAACCATAGAAAATTATTATGTCCTTTAACAAGTTATTAAGAAAATATCAAGGGAAGGTAGTCCACTACAAACCTTCCTAGGTTTTTCAAGATAGGATCTATTCAAGAAAAATACGAGGAAAAATGTACTATCACCACTTTGATAAGAAAATTCACACTTAATACATTCATAAATAAATCCACAAATACTTAGAAAGAACAATTACTAGGTAAATCACTGCTCATCCATGAAACCTTAGCCATGAAATCATCCTTCAAACTTAAAAAATCATCCATAGATCATCTCTCCAAGAAGTCACATGAGTTATTCATCAATAGGCTAAAGAGAATTAGAGAAGAGACAAGTAGTACTAATCCTACACAAGTAGAAATGATGAATAAATGAGGGAGCACTTCCTCTATTTATATGAGGAAACCAAGCGCTTTCCCTCAATGAGCTATTATCCATTAAAAGCGTATAAAAACATAATAAATCCATGATACAAGGTGGATAGGTCTAGGTTGACCCCCCAAAATTCCTCTAAAACAAAGATACAATGCAAAAACATGAAAATTTCCTTTAAAAACACCACAAGTTTGAGTGTAGAAGGCTCATGAAGGGTGAAGTCATCTCCAAATAGGGTCTAAATGATCCAAAAGTTGTGTCTCTCCCCAAAAGGTGCAAAGTATCATCAAAATTCATGTCTCATCATTAAGAAGGTCACATATCCTCATCAAGAAGGTGCCAAATCATCATTAAAAGTGATATATCAACTCAAGCAAGTGTCACACCATTCTCAAGTGCAAAGTCCCATCACATGTGCAACATCCTAGCTCCAAATCATGACATCATCAAGGGTAAGGGCTCCATTACCTCTCTAAAGAGGTGAACTATCATAATCAAAGGCAATGTTATCAAGCCAAACCTCAATGTCCTCAAGGGGGTGCATCATCGTGAAGGGGATCCCTACTCTCTCCATGTGACACATCCATCTCATGCATGCAACATCCTAGCTCCCAATTGCAATGTCCATGGTCCAATGTGGGGTGGAGGGTATGAAGACACGTTCCAATTCATCATAGGGTCCAACACTCATAATCAAGGCTCCAATGACCTCCATATAGTGTCCAACATCCCTCATGAATCCAAAGGGAGCATCACCAATGTCCTCTAAAGGGCCATGTCTAAGTGTGCATCATCATCAAGCATGGGATCAAAGAATCAAGTGATACCAGCCATCATGGACACAAGAGTCATCACAATATGAAAAATGAGTCACATTTTAATGTAAAATCCACATAAGTAGTTCACATTAGGTATCTTCTTCAAACTTCATACTATCTTATGAATTTATGCAATTTTCCAATTTTAGGTATGTGAGGACCATCATAGAACCCTATTATGTGTGTTAGAACCCAAGTAGAAGAGTATTTCCCAATAAACCCATCAAAGTGTAAGTGTGAGTAAGTGGTATAACCTGGGGTTTACTTCATGGTCATGGTGTCATTGACATGCAAGGCCACATGTGATGCTCATCTCCATGAGAACCTTTATAGAGGGAGCACTAAATTCATTGAGTTACCCGTTCCTCAACGCAGTTTCTTTCCACCCCTTATATTACCTTTTAATATTCATTTATTTACTTTGTTATCCCATTTTCAGGTTTATGCAAATTTTATTACATTGGGATAATTCAATTAAGTCATTTTGTTATATATGTATTCAGTGGATTAGGACTTGGGGTGATGGAATCATAGTGAGGGGGTAGAGCTCAAGCTTACTTGGATTTTTATTTATCATTCGTATCCCTTTCCTTTTTTTCATTTTGAATTTATGACATGCTCTTTCTATTCCTTTTTTACAGTTGCATCAAACTCAGGAATTCAAGTCCCTTCTTCTCATAGGAGAATGAATTATGGACCTTTTTCATATACATGTAATAACTATTCCCAAAATATAGGAGACAAAAGGAAAATAGATGGAAAGGTATAGGTATGTTACCCCTATCAAGGCCTCCCAATAGTACCCCTTTTCCCCAAGAGTGACAACACTTGACTAGAGTACATATGATGACCACCAAGGTGAAACATGGATAAAAACATAACTTCTAAGCATCATGATTCATTATTTGAATTCAACCAATGATCCTTACCTAAATTCCCAATACATTAAATGTAACACTTCTTATGAAACAATGGCTAATATACCTCATGTGTGTTGGATCACCATCATCAGATGAGTATGTTGATCAAGTGAATGAGTTGAGAAGTAATGATGAAGAGACATGTGAGGGGTTTTTGTCTATGGAGAATTATGGTGATCATCTCTGGGACTACTCTCTACTATGTGAATCATGAAGAATGATCTCCTCTAGTTACCCCCAGGCAAGAGGGGGTAAAAGGCCCTAATTTAAAGTTTGTGTGTGTGTGTGTGTGTGTATGAAACATTAATATATCTTGTTATGCTTAAAAACAATTTGAGGAAGATTATAAGCATCTGCAAGTATAAAGTTAAGACAACTTCATATTTGTGAAATCAAATTGATAGAAAGTATATTGCGAAAGTTGAAACCAACATAAATTCACATTATTTAAGATCACCAAACAAATAGAAGGGAAATAAAGAAAAAAATACTTCTAAAACTCCCCTATTATTACACTATTTATTAGAAATATGAAAGAACAAAACCCTCATTTAAGATTCTAAACAAATATAAGAAAACTATAGAGTAAGATATTGAAATTAATAACAAAGAGACTCTACAATAGAGATGAATACCCACCCACATAAAATCAATGGACATAGGCCACATATATGTTAATGTGTAGCCTCTTTTCTCATAGATCACATATAGGAAATATGGAGATAACTTGCAATCACAATGGAAGGTGACAAAGGGGTGAAAGGAATATTTTATTATGTCATCCGTTGATGTCCCATCCAAATACCTCTACATAGATGCATGACATGGAACCAAGATATGTATCACATATCATTTGGATTTGTCCCACCTTTATATGACTATGACCAATTAAAAACTAAAAACATTTGCACATTTTATGCATATTTACCAAGATGGACAACTTCTAAATCATGTATCATAATATTTTAATGTAAAATATTTTTAGCTCCCGTGGATTTAATTCTCTTCTTGATTTCAAACAAATTAGAGAAAAATAATTGGAAGGTTATTTCAATGTGAGAGTAATCTATCCATTCAAATGCACAACCTTGACCCAAGTAAATTACAATATTTAACAAACATACAAATAAACAAAACCTAGATTTGAGATTCCAAAAAAATATTAGAAAACCACATAATACGATATTGGAATTAATACTATAGAGACTCTGCAACAAATATATAGGAGGAAATTTATAACAAATGAAGCAAATGACTATCCACTTGAAATCAATGGACATGGGCCACATATGTGCCAATATGTACCCTCTTTAGTTGCAGATCACATACAATAAAATATGGAGAGTACTTGAAATAAAAATGGAAGGTGATGAAGGAGTAAAAGGTGTATTTAACGATGCCATCGATAAACATCCTATCTAAAGATGTTTGGTTTAAACATGTCTAAATGTATGTTAAAGGATCAATCTTCCAACCTTTACGCAATCTTTTTCAAACCACAAAGGAAGTAGAGACAAAGCTATGACAAGTTCACATAACCATTTCAACATAAAAACATTTCAACATTTTTCCAACATTTTCTTACAAAATTTATTATATTGGTATATCCTTAAACTTTTGAAAGCAATCACTAATTATGAAAACAATAAAAATCACAGTAAAAATAGTAAGTAAATTGGTTCAATAATATTTTGAATAATTTCTACAAATTACTTTCAATAATATTTGTAAATAGTTTTTAATATTAATATTAAACCAAGATCAATATTGAAGGACCAACCTTCCATTCATTATTTTATTTTTTTCAAACTACAAAGGAAGTAGACACAAAGCTATAACAAGTTCACATAAGGTTTCAAAGGTGTTGTTTGAGATGTTATTTTTAGTTTATAGCCTACAATTTCCCAAAATATATTAAAGCCAAAATTGAGACTTAAGACATGATAAGGTTGTGGCAGAGAAGTCTTGTACACACATAAGCCTCCTTAACTTTCTATTTTCTAAAATTCAATTTGATTTGATTTTTCAAATTTTCAGGACTTCAAAGTTAGCATGAGATATTGTATACCATGTATTATATAAATATATAATATTACTCTTTAATGATTCTATATCTCTTCATTCATCTTTATTATCCTTCATTTCCATGAATTATAGTTTTTTATCCATTCAAACATATTTTTTTAAACTAGACCATCTTAGAAATTTTCATCACCACACTATAGTATTGTGTCATTTGTTTTCAAATTGTTTCCAATGTAAAACAACACTTGAAGTATATTGGGAATAAATATATTATTGAGATAATAGTTCAATTGAAGAGGATGAAATGTCTCTTAAGATATATAATTATGTTTTGATAGGTTATCAAAATGAAGAAAGTTTCAAAATTTAGGAGGTGTAGGTTTACACTATTGATATGTCTCAACCCTGGAAACAAATAAAGAATGGAAATATCAATCATTAAGTACCTGCATTGATTTCAACAATGATATAACACAAAACAATAGAGTATATTGATTTCAGTGATCATATAATAAAACATGATTTAGAGCAATCAGAGAGTTGAAATGATTTTAGCAATGTTAAATGCATAGGCATTAGGTTAGTTGATGTCTCCTCTAAATATGCCTATGATCCGTAAACAAGGGACTTATAGCCCACTTGCTTCACCAACATGGATATTATGAGGAAGTTTGTTCTAATCTTTGTTCTCAGGCTTGTATAGAGTGCTTTGTCTACAAAGAGGTCGTTAGGCCTCTATTCCTCTTTCCCTATACAAGAATGTTTATCCTTATAAATGATACAAGACCTATTCTCTGTGCAACCTTTTCTCCAGATGATTGTATGGCTCCTTCTCTGTGTAACCTGCCCACAAGGACTCATATGACAATGTTATGGAAATAAAAATCTGGTCAATAACCGACAAGGCACGGAAAATACTCTGAATCTATGTTCTTAGTGTAACCTGCACATGATCATTAGTTGTATGTGCAATAACTGAATGTACCCTAGATGACAAAGAAATATAAACTCGGGCTTTATCACTATTATTTTGATAACATGTGAGGTTGGTTTATTGGTAGGATTTAAGGCAAGTTCCAATCAACTTTATGTGCATGCAAGTTTACAACCAACCTTTGTAGGTAATTTCCATCAATAAATATATATTGCAAGAACTCAGAACCCTCTATGTCATTAACATATCAACACTTATTCTTCCAAGCATTAATGGTTACAAGACTTCACCATGTTGAGTAGTATGGAAGGACAAAACATACTATACACTTATACGAAAGGAACATATCTAACATCCATTACATACTTTTGTTTAAGTGTTCCATCAACAAGTTTGTCTATAATTAGCAAGGAGTTAATCATTGGAATAACTATTCTTCCTCCTGGGTATGAATGATATACCAGGGCTTCCAGAACTTCTGAAGTTGTCACAACTGCATGGATAGCATCATCATGTGTGTCATTTGGAGAACCCTTATTCGCATCACTCATGTGAATGGAAATATCTCCTTTGTCTAATAAATGAGTAGTAGGTCTATTATTTATCAATGTCAAATGGTCAAGGCCCTATGATCATGTTTCCAATTCATTGATATGCATTCTAATGATTGAATAATATATGTGATTTTCCAATTCATTGATATGCATTCTAATGATTGAATAATATATGTGATGAATTACCAGTTTGATGATGGCCCATCAAGTTTATACTTTGGTATGCTTGTCAAAAAACCATTCCAAACAATAGAGGAAGGAAAGACAATATATCATAAAAAAAAATAATGGTTGTCCAAGTTGGGGACTTATAGCATTCAAAGGTAAAATTTTAAAATGGATCAAGCACCCATTAGTTTTGGCTTCTAGAGAATTGTTTTTCTCTATGGGATTGGGAGTTGCACTATGTTCCTCTCTCATGTAAACATCCTATCTTGGTCGGACAAAAAAAAATGACCAATGAACAAACAAAATGCCCAAAACACCCAACAACTAAAAATTAGACTTAGGCACTTGGAATTTTGATCTCCCAACAATTAAAAAATTGACTCAAAAATGCAAAATTCGACCCAACACATAATTCAAATGCTTATCAATGTCTAAAAATGTTGAGGCATCCAATAATTCGACCCATGCAAGGATAAATGTGCCCAACAATCTCTAAAACCACCCAGGAATGAAAGAATTCGACCTAGGGGAAGATTGAATTTGATCTAGGTAGTGGAATCGACCAAGATGGAGATTTGAAGTCTAGAGAAGTGAGAAATTTTCCCCAACAGCCGCAAATGAACCAAAATATAAACTCTATATATATAAGTGCAACAATCAAATAATAACAACCATGGATCTCTAATTCAGAATAAAATGAATGGAGGTGATCTTCGAGTTTTTCACATTTATAAGATAGTAGAAAATAATATTGTGTATATAATTTAATAGGAAACTGCACAATAGTTGAGTGTCGGGAAATTTATATGCTAAATGTTGTTACATTTTAATTTTCAATCCAAGATTCATAAACTAATGAGATGTAAACACAACATGTGCTAGATCAGAGCCTACTTTAAATAATGCATTTAGAAAGCTTCAAACCACTAGTAAACGAGTCAAATAAGATGAAATATATATTATCTAATCAAATGCAAGAGGACATCAATCATTGCAATCAATATCTACTGGAATTGTAGTTTTATAAATCCTCACATTGCAATCTTTCACTTTAGAGTGTTCATGTAAAGATGGAAGTGGATGTTCTTATAAATAAAAACAGAAATGAAATGCTACACGAATATTTCTAATTATTCGAGATTGTCATCTATTAAATCACAGTTCTATAACATCATATCATAGTTTTTCATTCATCAAAGTTCTAAATTTTCTTGTAATCATAATCAAGCAATATATTCAATAACAACTTGTAAATAGATATCCTTGTAATTCATATGAAAGGTACGCTCATTAAAAAGATTATAGAAATTCAAATGCCACACAACATGAAACAAACAAAATCAAATCAAATAGATGATCATAAATGGAAGCTAATCTAACCAAGCAACACATACCAATGCACACGGGGACCTCTTGGCTTAGGCAACGTCGCTGAGAAATTACCAAACTAAGAGAATCTACACAATACAAAGAGCTAATGCATGAATTTAAGAATCAACAAATTTGTATTAACAACTCGAAACCAAGTTTTACAAATTTGTATTAACAACTCAAAACCAAGTTTTACAACACTGTTTAAAAACTACATAAAATGGATATGAACCCCTGCCATACTCTCTCTAAACAATCATTTATATAATGGTTCACAGATTCTGAATAGGTTACAACTAAAAACAAAAAGTAGAGGATTTTATGGAAATAGGGGATATTTTAGAAACAATATATTTGATTTCCCTTGATCACAACCATATGAATTCTCCTTCCAGATGTTATGAATTTCATGATTATGCAATCTCGTTGACTTATCTTGGATATGTTTTGGTGTTGATGTGTCTTTTACTACAAGAAATGGAATCTGGTAGTATCATCAGTCAAAAGAAATATTAACTCTATCCATTCATTAAAATAGGGAAATTGAAGCACTTAGGAAATACATTACCTTATTAAACCTTATGATAGCATGGAATTTATAAAAGCATGAATAATGGATAAAAAGAGTGGTAAGGTGATGGAATGGCAAAATATATAATCAAAATAGGACATCGTTGATAGTATAAAATGCTTCAAAACTTGAGCACAACATCTCCCCCATACCTGAGTCATTGCATGTCCTCATGAAATCAAAATTTAGATATTGGCTATGATCCCAAAACTATCTCCAAAAATACTTCAAAACTTAACAAAATTGATTCAACTCCAATTGGTTCATGTATGTGTTGTTGCATTTATGAGAATGTCTAAGTTGGAAGTTGAAGCTACACAAGGTTGTGTCGTGTTCTGCTGCATCTTAAGTTTTTTTTTGTAACCTGCAATTTTGTACCTTGATAGGTTGGGTATTTTTATGCCTCTTCCCTACCAACTTGATCAATATATGATTCTTTGATTCTAAATGTTCATTTTCCCTCTGTCATTTGGTACTTGTACTCTTCAAGGACTCATTCTCCTTTCCAATTCCCTAATAAATTCCTTTAATTTTTTGATTTTATTATTCTTCTTTTGATAACTTGGAATAACTAGAGGAATGACCAGAACTAAGATGGATTTTTTTTTATTCAAGTCCTAGAAACTCTATTGTATAATGGAAATCATCAAATGTAGATTTGGTTTTTTCCTTGACTGGTTCTTGAAATTATATTTCATGGACATAGGGTTCAAATGTTGGGTCAACAATAACAACCTCGATGCTCAAAGGAGAATATTTATCATAGAAGCATTTCCTAGGCCTCTTTGGCAACTCTTCCCTGTTAGTCACAAACAATTCTTGTTTTAAATCAGCTCAAAGGCAAATCCCTTTTGGACAAAAAGATGCTAAAGGTTTGAAGATGAGTAGATTTCTTGCAAATGCCAAGATGGGTCTCAGCGATTTTTGGTGAGAATGTGTATTTCTCCCTAATGCTCCAGCTCACAAAAAATAAAAATAAAAAACAGATTGTAGATTTCAAACTACAAGCAAATTAATTTCTGCATTCTTAAAAAACAGAGTTCTGGAAATTAAAAATTAAATCTAAATATGCTTACAAAATATGTCTGCACATCCCTCCTTGTGTATTTTTTGAGAATTTTTCATGTGATGTTGCTTGAATGGTTATAATGGGAACAAAACCAATGTCTCAGTTTTTCTCGATTTTCCCTCAGCCAGATGCAAATGACGTGGAAAAAAAAGCCAGATGCAAATGAAGTGGAAAAAAAAATTGTACTTGGAATAGATTTGATAGTTTTGAAATTACTACAAATGGTTACAGGAATTCCAACAGTCATGTGCGGGGAAAATGGGGGGATCATAATCTTCACAATCATTCCCATGTGTGTCTCCAGTTTTGAAAAATGAAAACCATCCAGTTGCTTGAGAGGTACGCTTATACTTTGGGTAGACATAAAAAAAAACCATGCCTTTAGGCTCAGGCTGGATGACGCAGCTTCTACCCATAATTCCAATATTCACGGCGTGGAGGGTCTTCTCAGGATTTTTTTTCTCAAGAATATAACTTCTCAATGAGGAATTTGGGTAAAAGATTTTCTCAATGAAGGGCAGAACAATTAGTTCGAGGATGTACAATAGGGAAAATCACGTGGAGTCTTTGGACTACATGAGAAATCCTGATCATGATGAGAGATGCATTCATCTCTCGCATGATATGGTATAAAATTCATGCAAGAGGTATGATGAAAGATCGTTGATCCTGATCATGATGAGAGATGCATTCATCTCTCGCATGATATGGTATAAAATTCATGCAAGAGGTATGATGAAAGATCGTTGGATTTACTCAATATAATGTTCCCATATTTAAATGAATGAAATATTTAAATGAATGAAATAGACTTAGGAAAATTTTCTTCTCACCGCAATTACCTCTTTTCTTTACCTTTGCTTTGACTTGGTTTCTCTTTGAATATTGCATGGAAATATATATGGAACCTGGTATGCTGGAGGATTCTTGAAAGTTTGTTTCTCTAATACTTTAGAAGAATTTGAATTGTTGCTAGAACATGGAATAAAAATGCTTTTGCTTTATTTGAAATATTCAAGTGTTGGAACATAGTTGCAAAGAGAGATGCTACATCGACAATAGGTTTTTTACTGGAATGCTTGCTACAGGAAAATATTTTTTTTCTTCAACCAGGAGGTCTACTTCAAAATCTATAATGAGGAATCTTTCTGAAGGATATGAATCAAATTTCACTGATGTTGCTACAGAACAAAAAAAAATGTTATAGGAACAGTTTTGAAAGAATGTGCCTTGTTTACTTAACAATGATCATTCCCTTTTTATTTGAAACATCTGAAGAGGATGCAAGTTGTTGTTAGCACCATATAAACCAAATAGTCTTCATCTGTAACCCATTTTTGTACAATTATGTCCATGTGAATAAATGTTGTGGAGTCAAACATGGAAATAATTCATTGGATTACTTATCATTAATGAATATTATTAACCAAAGTGGGACAACTCACCGTTAATGAAAATGAGTGTCAAGGTACTATAGTACATTCTAACAAGTATGAATAGATGTGTTCTATTCGATTCACCTACAAAATCTGTCAATCAGGAGAAATTGATGAATTCCCACTTTTGATAGTGAGAAGGCCTACCATTAACGTACGCAAGTCCCAAGGTAATATAAAATATCTCTAATCTTGACCTTAGATAAAGTGTTGAGGTCGATGGTACAAGATCTATAGGAAGGAGGGACTTAGGGAATCCCACATCATCCAACTCAAGCATCAAACAAAATAATTTGAAGAACCATAAATGAAATATTGAACCAACATCATTATGTAAAACTTTATTGTGAATGTTTCCAACTAGTTACATGATTTTCAAGCAAAATTCATGTATATCTGCATCAATATCCTAGTTTTCACACCTTGACTTATTTTTTTCTTCACTATTTTGTTTATTTATTTATTCTTCTACATTGTCCTACTCTACTTGGAAAATAAACCTTTTCTCAAGTGTAGGAATATTGCCAATGCATCCATTTGCATAATAGGATCACAAATGTACTCATATTCAAGTTTGAAAAGTATTCTTTGATAAATACCAGAATATGAGGAACCAACTGCTTTGATTGATATGATACCAAGAAATGTTGAATAATGGAGGAATATTGCAGGTTGATAATCGTTTAGAACCAAGTTTCAATGTAATATTTGTCTCCTTAGCTCTCTTGTTCATTAGCAATTGTTTGCATGTATTCCTTTTTCATGCCATGCAGATCTTCTAATATTTCTCTATTGCACTTTTGAATGCATAAAGGATCTGGTGATAAACATGCAACAAATTCTTCAATTCCAGACTCTAATGTTTTCTCTCCATCGAATGGTATCCATGGTTCTATGGTCTTATCTGTATATTTGAAAGGATGACTAAAGAAAACTTCTAATTCTTCTTCTTGATTTTTCTCATGGATCCTTTTTTCTTCTATTGATTCTTGAGATGAAAACTCATCCCTAGTTACAAATATGAACTTTGGGCAAGGATTTGAGAAGATCCTTGTCGTAACGTGCCCTTCTTTACTCAACAAGTTCTTGAGCATTGTGAAATTATTCTTCCCGGTCTAGAGTTCCACCTTAAAAATGGATTAGTATATGGGGGTTCTTACATCACCCAAAATAATTGAAACTTCTCTACCCTTAATATTAAATAAATGAATGAAATATGCAGAAATAAAACACACCACACCCAAAGAAAACTTAATCAATATTGGCAATGACCATGTATTTGAAAACCTCATGCTACTAAGACCCTGTTTTCATCGAGTTGTCCTTTGAGATAAGTTTGGTTCTCCTTTCCATGAATCGTTACTCCTGTTTTTAGAGAACTAAAAGAAAACACACTTACATCAAGGAAACAAACTGTACCAACATGATGAGGTCATGGAGAAACTCACTAAAGTGAATGCACAGGTTCTTACATCTCATCTTATTTTTTCTCCTCCTCCAATTCGTAAATGTTGGTGCAACAAAAATCATATGCATAAATAAAAAATGAAAGAACTAAAGAAACAAACCATCAATGCTCTAATTCCTTTAGCATCTACTCGACATTGGTGCCAAAAAAGTCAGGTAATTTATATGCTAAATTCTATTACATTTTAATTGTCAATTGGGGATTCGTAAACTGATGAGATGCAAACACAATATGTGCAAGATTAGAACCTACTCTAAAGAATTCATTTAGAAAGATTCAAACCATTGGTAAAATAAGAGTCGAATCAGATGAAATCTATACTATCTAAGCAAATGCAAGAGGACATCAATCATTGTAATCAATATCTACTGGAATTATAGTTTTAAAAATCCTCACATTGCAATCTTTCACTTTATAGTGTTCACGTAATTACTACCAATTCAATTCGGTGGATAAATATGGAAGTGGATGCTCTTATAAAAAATATTTAATTCTCTAAGAATAAACTCAAAACATAAATGAAATGCTACGATAATATTTATAATTACTCGAGATTGTCATCTATTAAATCATAGTTCTATAACAACATATCATAGTCTTTCATTCATCAAAGTTTTGAATGTTCTTGTAATCATAATCAAGCAATCTATTCAATGACAACTTGTAAATAGATATTCATGTAATTCATCTGAAAAGTACACTCATTAAAAAAGATTTTATGAAATTCAAATTTGTAAATACGTGTTCAAATTTGTTCTAGAGCAGCGCACATATGGAAACCAATGATCATGCTACTGGAACCCTCCACACTGCTACAAGAAATGGAATATGGTAATATCATCAGTCGAAATCAATCTTAACTCTATCCATTTACTAAAACAGGAAAATTTAGGCACTTAGGAAATGAACTACCTTATTAAACATTATGATATCATGGGCTTTATAAAAGAATGGATAATGGATAAAAAAGAGTGGTAAGGTGATGGAATGATGAAATAGATAACAAAAATAAGATATCACTGACAGTATAAAATGCATCAAAAATTTAGCCCAATACTAAGAAATGAAGAAAGAAACATATTCTAGAAGCATGCAACAAGTAATTCAAACAACGATTTAAGCACACCATAAGACAATATTTTACCCTAGAAACCCAATTGGGAAAACTAGCTTTGAATGGGGTTCAATTTATTCATTCTAGGAATCTTCGATTACAATGTAGTTGATGTCTTTTTTGCATCTTCCTCTCCTTAGAAAAAAGACCCATTGGGAATGAGATGATGGAGGAAATAGGGAGATTTGGGGGTAGGGGGAAGGCCAACAACCATGCCCCTTCGCTTTCCATTCCTTATCCTTCTCTCCTATTTAATTTTCTTATTGCATTTAATTCTTTATTTTCCTCTCACATTCTCATTTTTGTCTTATTCAAATTTCACATTTACATTGCTTACATAGTTTGTTGACCTTAATGAATTGTCAGTTTAATCTTGCAAGTATTGGGTATTACACCCATTCATCGGTTCAAATCCATTTTTTTATCACACCTCCCCATTGAGAGTCTTTTTTGTCTCCAAACACTCAAGGAAACCAATCTCGATCAATGTGCCTTCTATCTAGAACGTGGCTATGAATCTGGCTCCTAGAAATAACTCTGAATTTGTATTTTCTCTAGCTCATGGCTCTAGCTATTGGCTCTAATATCTAGTTATGGCTCTAGCTCGGGATCTGGCTCACTTGCTCTTGCAGTATAAGTATCCTCACTGACTCTTAGCTTTGAGAAATCTACATATCTGAACTTTGGACTCAATATTCATTCCTCTCCCATGCAATCTTGGAGACGTTCCATCTTGGCAGTGAATGAAACCAAGTCAAATTCTGGTCTTCTTGTGTAATTTTACCCCAGCATGTTTCCATCACATAAAAATTCCTTAAGGAAATTGTGACGGCATTCATCTTCTAGGATCAATTGCTTCCCAACATGTAAATAACTCTTCATAGCCATGTCACTCAAATCATCATCTTGCATACCCCTACATGCTAGTTGTAGGAGTCTTGGTCATTGGTAAGATAGTTCATTTGTTGGAGAGTCATTATTTAACCAACTTGCAATGAAAGCGATGTCATCCCATTGTTACAAGGGAAAAACTCTCTATGGCCAAGGGTAAACCACAACTGGCAGGTATGACTGTAGAAATCAACTCAATTCCAATATGTGTTATATAAACTAATGTGCAATACGAGAAAGAAGCCTACCTCGATCCAATCGTTTCATGTTGTTCCACCATTGAGCACTTTGACCCAAAGCTTTACACCTGCAAGAAGTTCTCAACAAACAAGCGATGCAAGTATATAGTGGCAATATATAAAATGAGTTAGCACATCAGATAGCACAATCTGTTAATAAACATTACAAACATGCCCATGGATAATAATCATATATTTTCAAGATATCGATAGGACGAGAAAGGAGTATTTATATTAATAATTGATCAATAGAAGTATCAACATTATAGACTTCTGTGTCGACACGGTTCAAAACCAAGAATCCAATTTCCTTCCAACTGGGTCTCCACCACTTCAATCCTCCACCAAAGGCAAGCTCATAGCAAAGAGATAATGAGATCCTTTGACAATAAGTGAAGAGCTTGGGAGATGAACACTGTGTTCAGACTTGAGGGACAAAGGGATGTAGACTCAATATGAAGTAATTTCTCTAGAGTAACTTTGCTCTCAAAGTTGAATTCTTTCTCTCTCTTTTTCCATAGCTCGAAATTGTGCTCTTATAGCCTCCATAATGCAACTAAAGGGTCGAGTCGGAACGTTTCCAGTATATGGAAGGCCAAATATCAAAGATCATTTGTCGTGACATGGAAACCTGACCTCATTTTGTATTTTCTGGCACAAATCCCGATATACACGAGTTGTAGTGGAGCAGAAAGCGTATACGCATCTTGCAAAGCAGTTAGGAAGTGTATATGTGGAAAAATATATAATTTTGGCTCTAGATTTATCAAAAAGGGGGTTGATAAGTCTGCATAGGGAAATGGAAAAAGGCCCTCTGTGCAAGATAGCAATGGTGAGGCAAATMTTGCTATAATAGATGCCCCCTAATGTGTGAGATCAGAGGAGTATCTGCGATGGGTGAAATACATTATAGATAATCCAGAAGTGGAGTGGTAGAGAACCAACTGGACGAACTYAATTGCTCATTACATTATGTACTAAATTTGCATACATGGATGCCAAAAATACAATGCAGATCCATGTGGAAAACATACCAACAAGTGTTCATGGACATGAGTAGGAAAATATAAATGTGGTTACATGCCAATAGCTGTCATAGTCACGAACAAGGCCCGGTGAAACCAGTCTCAAAATCAATCTAAAGATATATGTATACCATGGAGTACAATCTAATCTCCCATGATCGTTGAAGTCAATTAGGTACTGGTCCGACGAAATGGAAGCAACAACTCAGGAAAGCTATGTTTACAAAGTGATGTCTTCAAGTCTTCAATACAATCCACTAATGGTGCAAGTCTACATCATGCGAATAAATGAGTTGAGGTCGAACACGATGAGACATCATTTGATTACCGGTCATTGAGGTATATTGTTAACAAACACAAGACGACCTACCAATGATGAAAGTAGGTATCAAGGCATCAAGTACGTCTCTACAAATGTGAATAAAGGAGCTAGTGTCGAACATTTGAGAGATCCATTGATCAGAAGACATTGATGTATTCTCATCTGTCAATGGCGAGAGACCCTGCCACTAATGAATGCAAACCTCAAGGTACTCATAAAAATCTAAGTCTCATATCCAGAATACATGAGCTGAAGTCGATGGAAAGAGACCCGCTGAAAGGAGAGCATTAAGGCATCTCTCATCAGTCAACATGAGTAACAAAGCGGGAGCTTCATGATTTGGTGGAGAACAGACGAAGAACATGTTCATGAACCAACGACCCTGTGCGTCTTTCATGTATGCCAAATGCAAGTGGTATACTAAAAAGACCCTTTGAATAGTAGCCAATGATGAAAACTATTGACAAAGGTGAGGAAACCACCAATAAGGATAATGGCATCCAAGACACTGCATGAATCCCAAAGTGTGAACAGATGTCTTTCCGTCAAACAAAAGGGAAACCCCCCATTCAACAACCCATGATGAAATGTCGATTGTTGGGTTCAAGGTGACCTACCAATGATGAAACTAGGGCCAGGGTGCATCATAATACCAAAGTATCATGTGATTCTGAGATAAACTGAGGGTATGGCCGACATGTGAAGTCAATATTTCTGAGTGGCCGACACAAGTTGATAGACTTCCTTTTAACAAGAGCATGAGACATACAATGGAATCTGGCAGCATAGACTTAATGATTTGACAATTAGATGCAGGAGGCATCCATAATGTTCTCTATAGTGGTTTGAAGATTAACCAGTTGGTAGAGAAAATTCTGTACTGAGATCAACTTCCTAAGGCCATGCTAAACCCAAAATTATGATGACGCAAGGACTCAATAACTTTGTGCTTTGTTCAAAGGCAACACCACTACTACCAATTACAATATAGTACTCCTTTCCCACCCATCTTTTTTTGTTCTTTCATAACCAGTGGATGTTATGATACAGAGGAGGGAACGAGTGTCGCAATTAAGAAAAACTAGTTCCAGCAGTGGAACGTACCTATGTTCAATGCAAGGAAATGCATGCAAGAGATGGACACTCAGGGTGATGTTCTCTCCAGGGTACAGGGTGTCAAATTGCAAAGGATATAGACAAGGCTCTGCTTGGTTGAGGATGCAAACTGCTTGGGCCATGGTTTATAATGCAAATCGAGAACCGGCTAAAGGCTCAATACTGCAAGCAAGGGCATGAGATGCAATCACAATTTAACGCCAAAAATGTCCTTTTTTATATCTTTTAGTCTACTTGGTGTGAAAAAGGGGTAAAATTGTGCCAAATAGACATCTTTTCAAATCCAATTTACAAGTGTGAAAAAGACAAGTTCACTCGGCAATCTTTTCTATTTTTGATAGCGAGTCGGAAAAGAGCTTAACTAGGAATCATGATCTTTCAAATACAATTTTAACGAGTGTGAAAGGGACAAATCACTCGACGATATTTTCAGTTTTTGGACGAGTCAGAAAAGAGCTTAACTAAGACTCATGAACTTTCAAATCCAAATTAACGAGCATGAAAAGAACAAATCGCTCAGCAATCATTTCACTTTTTGAACGAGTCGGAAAAGGGATTAACTTGGACTCGTTGGGAGATTCTAGGTGGAAATTCATGGGGGAGGCCAAGGCTCCCATGCAGACCTTCTATGGAATGTCAGTATCTTACGAAGAACCGAAACAAGCTCGGGAAGACCCAAAGCTCTCCAAGTCAAGGAGGGAAAAGTGCTAATGGAGGTTATCATCTCCGTGTTATATCGGATAATGTCCCTTCTTGGAAAAGACATAGGTGGAGGCATTGGATGCCCCACAAGACCATACCAATCAAAGGGAACCTCATCAGGACTTGGAGGGAGAGAACTCGGGAAGAGTAAAACTCTCTCTTGTTTAGAAGGTGAAGTGCTAGAAATGCTAAGGACATGGCATAGAAGGTATAGAACCAGAACCAGAAGAGTGGGATCGACCAAATATTGCATTGGCATGACCACTTCCTTAGACTTGTCACTCTCCAAGAGAAGAGTGGGGTTGATCGAATATTGCATCGATATGACCACTTTCTCAACCATTGGTTGAATAGGATGCGAGACAACAAGGTCAAGAGGTGCATCACCCCAAAAAATAGGAGTGTTGTCGGTCGAATATTGCATCGACACGATCGTTGGTTGAGCAGTATGTGAGATAACAAGGTCAAGAGATGCATCACTTTCGAACATAGGAGAGGTATCGGTTGAAGATTGTATCTACACGACCACAGGTCGGACGGGATGTGAGACAACAAGGTCAAAGGACGCATCAACCCCTAAAGGAAAAGGGTCGTCAGTCGAAGATTGCATCAGCATGACTGTTGTATCAACCAAAGAAGGAAAAGAGTGTTGTGAAACCATGGATGCCTCAAAACCCGAAGGGCCCTTAGGTGAGCCCCACGCCTCAGGTATCCCAGCAGTAACATGAAACAAATGAGTAAGGTGACTTTCTTCACAAGTCATGCAAAGGAATCTAGGCTTACGTCTGAGACATCTAGGATTCTCAATCATATGAATGCCCCCATCATGACTTGTAGTGGTTCGTGACATGCTCCCAACATGACTTGCAAAGGCTAGTAGAAAATCTCCAACATGACTAGCAGAGGTTGGTGATGGATCCCCAACATGACTAGCAGAGGTTGGTGATGGATGTGCAGTGTGACTAGTAGTGACCAAACATGTGCCCCCATCATGACTTGCAGCGACTGGTTGTGGGCCTTCAACATGACTCGCAGAGGTTTTCAACCAATCTCCAACATGAATAGCAGAGGTTGGTGATATAATTCCAGTATGAAACGTAGTGACTGGACTTGTGCCCCCAACATGATTTACAGTGGTTGGTTGCAGGTCTTCAACATGACTTGCAGAGGTTGTTGACCAATCTCCAACATGACTATAGAGGTTGGTGATATAATGCCAATATGACACGCAATGACTGGACTTTTTGCGGTAGTGAATTGTGGAATTTGAGACCAAGGTTCAAGGAAAGATTGGTTTTGAGAAATTGTAGGCCAAGAAGGATCCTGGTTTACACCTTGTCCCTGTCCAGCAAGATAGTATCCTCCTCCATACTGATTCATAAAGGGTTGTAAGGGCATCAACACTGAGGAAGCCACTTGCGAAGAGAAAGAGACATGACAAGGGTTACTCATGTGAGGATATATGTTGCCCCCTGATGAAGGAACTTTGTGAGAGGGGTTGCCCATACTACAAAAATAACTTCCCCCAGATGAAACACCATAGGACATATGGAGGTCAGCCATGGGAAAAGTGTTCATAGGAACCGACATGGTGAAAGAAGGATAGGTGGACGGAGTGTAATAAATAGAATGATTACATAGTTGGGAACTTACCTCTCGCATAGTGGATTCATAGGAAGGAAGATTTCAACCTCCTACCATAAGAGGTGTTTGAAGGATATGACTCCCACCAAATGGAGAGGGATAAGAAGGAGGCATCATGCCCCTAGACCCAAAACTTGTATTCGCATAAGGAGGTGAGACAGAGGATGGTAAGTGCGAAGATATATCAGACATACCATGAGAAAAATGATTAGAGACCCAAGGCATTGACTGAGTACCATAATTGTGCATACCATTATAAAAAGTGGAAGGGTCCGTCCACATGAAATGAGTAGGCATCATGGGGTGGGTAGCAATAAATGAGGGAGCAAAAGAAACTCCACTATCCATGATAACAAAGACTCAACACAAAATCCTATGGTCAACTAATAGTCAAAGAGCATACCAAAAGTCAAATGGCCAATATGCATGAAAATAGGCTAAAGTGGCTGAGTGACCTCCCTCGCTAAAAAAGGCATGTCTCGCCCAAGAGGGACCTAAGACTCCCTGCTAAAGTTTGGAGGTAACATAATCAGTTATAAGGGCCCTCGTAGGCTTAACAACCAGTCGGTCAGATCCCCCCGGAGAGGTAATCCTCCATAAAGGTTGTGTGTTGTCCAATCCCTATCTAACTCAGGATACCGGCAGAATAACCCCTACAAGTAACCTATGAGAAACCTAAGTCAAGCAACTAATCAACCAATGTATAATCGATGCACAGGCGAATAGTCGTAAGTCTGGATTACCGTATGGGCAGGGTAGCAAATCCCGAAACCTTGGAAGCATCGCCTCTCATAGAGGTATGGATACTAGCAAGATCCCCAAATACGAATAAATCCACAGAAATATCTCTAATGCTAGGTGAGTATCTAGGGGTTATCCCTTTAACAAACTTCGCGTGACCTCATGCTTAACTCTGGTGTGAGTGGAGCCTTTTGATATTACCAATTATACAATGGATTTCTCAACTCCTTGCCTCAGACACATATGTTGATTTAATTGCCTTGGAGAAGCTTACTCACAAAATCCTATTCCAAGGCACTAAATCCTAGGCTAGTTTGTGAATCCTAAACAATAAAATCGTTACTAATCAATTTTAGTTTAAAGCATAAATTTTATTGGTCGTGATTACTCAAAAATGTATGGAAATGAAACTCATGGTGTTATCACTCTGCATGAAAAATAAAAATAGATATAATGCAAATCCTAACTTTAACTTTTCAGTGAATGATATGCTAAATAAAAATAGTGCAATCTTCAATTTTAACGTTGCAACTCAGAAGTAAAATGCAATCTTTTGCTAAATGTGCTAAGCTAATGATAAAGGTTCCAAAACAAAAAATACCAACCAATGCAAAATACCTATTTTTTGTATTTTCAATGTATTAAAAAGAAAATGCATGGACTGATAAGCGACTTGATATATAACTTCTACTATGTATAAAAGCAATCACTCGAGCAGAATACCAAGCAGCTAAGAAGACAACCCAACTGCCAATGACAAATCAAAAACGAAAAACAAAGAGAAAGAGGCCGCCCAAAAGTTCAACTCCAAAAAGGTTTCCTATCATCCCAGATAATCTCAACAGGTACCACAGAGACCTAAGAAGGATCGGTGATCCTCAAAACCTATCCAACAATCACTAAACCAAGAAAACAAGCAAGGGAGAAGTGGTATACACTCCTGTTCAAGAGAAAAGGACATATATATGCATCTTGTAGTGGGACAACAAGCATATACATGCGGTTGTCAGGGGAAAAGGGCGTATATATTTTAAAACAAGGCTAGGCAAGGTTAAAAGGATGAAAACTCAGACCCGGAGTGAACAGACTATGATATGACAAGAAATACAAAGGAAAAAGAGCAATGTAAGAAGGAAAAATACTTCAACCCTTAGAAGGAAGATCTCTCCCCAGTATGATCGCCAATTCTATTACAAGGGAAAAACTCTCTATGGCCAAGGGTAAACCACAACATACAGGTATGATTTTAGAAATCAACTCAATTCCAACATATGCTATATAAACTAATGTGCAATACGAGGAAGAAGCCTACCTTGATCCAATCGTTTGATGTCATTCCACCATTGAGCACTTTGACCCCAAGCTTTACACCTGCAAGAAGTTCTCAACAAACAAGCGATGCAAGTATATAGTGACAGTATATAAAATGAGTTAGCACATCAGATAGCACAATCCGTTAATAAAAATTACAAACATGCCCATGGATAATAATCATATATTTGCAAGATATCTATAGGATGTGAAAGGAGGATGGATAATAATAATTGATCAACATAAGTATCAACATTATAGACTTCCGTGTCGACACAGTTCGAAACCAAGAAACCAAGTTCCTTCCAACTGGGTCTCCACCACTTCAATCCTCCACCAAAGGCAAGCTCATAGAAAAGAGATAATGAGATCATCTTGAAAATAAGGGAAGAGCTTGGAGGTTGAACACTGTGTTCAAACTTGAGGGACAAAGGGATGTAGACTCAATATGAAGTAATTTCTCTAGAGTAACTTTGCTCTTAAAGTTTAATGCTTTCTCTCTCTTTTTCCATATCTCAAAATTGTGCTCTTATAGGTTCCATAATGCAACTGAAGGGCCAAGTCGGAACGTTTCCAGTATATGGAAGGCCAAAGATCAGAGATCATTTGTCGTGGCATGGAAACCCAACCTCATTTTGTATTTTCTGGCACAAATCCCGATACACGCAAGCTGTAGTGGAGCAACAAGCGTATACGCATCTTGCAAAGTTGTTAGGAAGTGTATATGTGGAAAAATATATAATTTTGACTCTGAATTTATCAAAAAGGGGGTTGATAAGTCTGCATAGGGAAATGGAAAAAGGCCCTTTGTGCAAGATATAAATGATGAGGAAAATCTTGTTATAACACCCATGCTTTAGCTCCTTCTTTTCTCTCTCTTGCTTCCATCAAACAATTGTTTTCTTCATTGGTGAGGATGGCCTCTCATGTTTTTGTCTCTCCTTGGACAACTTCTTCCACTTGGGGTGGAGATTAAAGTAACTCTTCATCCTCTTTACTCTTGACGCTTTGCACTCTTCTCTTCACTATATAGTTTTTGGGATGAAAATCTAATTTAGGTTGCCAACACTTCACTTCCTAATGTCCACTCAACTTGCAGTGGTGGAAAAATTTTATGTTGTTGTTGCAAGGAATTCCTGGCATACTCCTCCTCTCCATGTGCCTTTGAGTTCACTATTGTATTGGAGAGGTATTCTTCCCAATCTTCCTTTAAAAGAAATATGACATGTGGCATGTGATTTTATTCTCCCAACAAGATGCCACCTGATGACCTTTCTTCCCATAGAATGAACATACCTTTGAGTACCAACAACTCACAGTGTTATGGCCTCTATTTTTTCAACAGTGACGAATATGGAATGTCTTGTTTGATGAATACCTTTTGTTATTCTTCTTCTTTCCTTGGCTGATTGGTTTGTTTCTTCTTCTTCTGAGTGATGGTGTAGGTTGAGTCTTCAAACTCTTCTCATTGTTTCCCTTCTGTAATCTGTAATAAGAAATTTGAGGTGGTAGTGGGCTACCACCTTCACTTACTTTTTCTCCTTCTCTTGATGAGTAGACCGACTCTGACATGTATTTTTCATTTGGAACTTCTCTTTAAAACATTCATTATCTTCTTGAAGTTGAACATTGTTATCCCTTAGTATTCCAACTTTTATTTGCTTGCTCTTCCCATGTTGAGGTCTGCAATGGTATATTCAAACTTTTGGAAGATATGTCATGGTTAAGGGTGTAACTGCTCTGATACCATCTGATCTTAAATGAGGGACTTATATCCCACTCTCTTCACCAACACAAATACTATGCAAAAGTTTCTTCTGAGATATTTTCTCAGGCTTGTATAGAGTGTGCTATATACAAAAAGGCCATTGGGCCTCTATTCCTCTTTTCCTATAAAATAATATTTATTCTTCTGATGGATACAAGGCCTATTATAAATGCAACCTCCGTTGTAGATGATTGGCTAGCTCTTTCTCTGTGTAACTTTCCCACGAGGACCCAGATGACACTGCAATGGAAATAACAATCCAGTCAATAACCAACAAGGCTCGAAAAATACTTTAAATCTATGTTGTTAGTGTAGCCTGCACATGGTTGTTAGTTTTCCATGCAACAACTGAATGTACCTTGGTTGACAAAGATATATATTCTTGGGATTTATCACTATTCTTTTGATAACATGTGAGGTTGGTCTATTGGTAGGCTTTAAGGAAAGTTCCAATCAAATTTATGTGCATGAAAGGATAAACAACCTATATAGTTAATATTAATCAATAAATCTATATAGAAAGAACGCATAACCCTCTATGTTATTAACACATCAACACTTCTTCTTCCAAGCATTATTTGGTTACAAGACTTCACCAAGTTGAGTAGTATGGAAGGACAGATAATCATATATACTTATACAAGAGGAACATATCTGACATCCATTACAGACTTTTGTTTAAGTGTTCCATCAATAAGTTTGTCTATAATCAATGAGGAGTCAACCATTGGAATAACTATTCTTCCTCATGGATATGGTTGATATACCACAACTTCTGAAACTTTTGAAGCTTCTGCACCTACATGGATAGCATCACCATGTGTTTCATTCAATAAACCCTTCTTCCCGTCATTCAAATGAATGGAAAGAGATCCTTTGTCTAATAAATGAGCAACATGTATGTTATTTATCAATTTCTAATGGTCAGGGCCTTATTATCATGTTGCTAATTCATTGATACACATTCAAATGATTGAGTACTATATGGGATGCATTACTAGTTTGATGATGGCCAATCAATTTGAGACTCTGATATGTCTATCAACAAACCAATCTAAATGATAAAGGAAGGTAGGAACAATATATCATATAAAAAAATAATGGTTCTCCAAGTTGGGGACTCATATCATTCAAAGGAAAAAATATAAAATAGATCAAGCACACATTAGTTTCATCTTCAAGAGAACTATTTTTCTTTGTGAGAATGGGAGCTGCACTATGTTCTTTTTGGCATGGGAGTTGGCAATGGTAGGTGGCCCTGCTTCCCAGTGCTCTTGGCCCTGTGATCCAAAACAAGTTTGAATTAATGAATGGGTGTAAGACTCAGTACCTATAAGATTAAACTGGAAATTCATGAAGGTCAACAAACTATGTAAGCAATGTAAATGTGAAATCCTAATAAGACAAAAATGAGAATGTGAGAGGAAAATAGAAAATTAAAGGAGAGAAGGTCGAGGAATGGGAAGTGAAGGGAAATGGTTTTTGGCCTTCCCCCTACCCCATACTCTCCCTATTTCCTCCTTCAATCTCATTCCCAATGAGTATTTTTTCCAAGGAGAGGAAGATGCACAAAAGCATTAACTACATTGTAACTAGAGATTACCAGAATGAAGAAATTGAGCCTCATTCGAAGCTGGTTTTCCCAATTGGGTTTCCAGGGTAAAATATTTGGTGTATGGTGTGTTTAAATTGATGTATGAATTATTGGTTGTATGATTGGAATCTATTTCTTTCTTCATCTCTTAACTAATGTGCAGTTTCCTCTTAAATTATATACATAGTACAATTTTCCACTATGTTATAAATGTGAATAGCTCCAAGATGACCTCCATTCATTTCTTTTTGAATTGGAGATCCATGGTTGTTGTCACTTGACTATTTCACTTATATAAAGAGTTTCTATTTCATTTCATTTTCTCTTGTTGGGGATAATTTCTCCCTCCCCTAGACTTCAACTCTCCACCTTGGTCGATTCCCTAGATGACTTCAATCTTCCCCTGGGTTTAATTCTTGCATGCCTGGGCGTTTTTAGACATTGTTGGGTGGATTTCTCCTTTCCTGGGTTGAATTCTTGCATGCATGGGAATTTTTAAACATTATTGAGTGTTTAAATTATGTGATGGGTCAAATTTTGCATTGCTAAGTCAATTTTTTAATTTTTGAGGCAAAATTTTATTTGTTGGATCAAAATCCAATTGCTTGAGTCAAATTTTTAGTCATTGGGTGTTTTGGTTGACCACTATGCGTTTTGTTTTTTTTTGGTCGTTCTTTTTGCTGGCCAACCAAGACATGACATTTACATGAGAGAGAAACATAATACAGCTCCCAACCCCACACATAAAATAGTTCTTTTGAAGTAAAAAATAATGGACGCTCGACCTATTTTAAAAATTTACCTTTGAATGTTATGAGTCCCCAACTTGGAGAACCATTATTGTTTTATATGGTATATCATTCCTGCCTTCCTCTATCGTTTGGATTATTTTTTCCATGGGCATACTGAAGTCTCGAACTAGTAATTTATCCCATATAATATTCAATCATTTGAATGCATATCAATGAATTAGCAATAGGATCATAAGCCCTTGACCATTTGACATTGATAAAGAAGGGACCTGCTACTAATTTGTTAGACAAAGGATCTCTTTCCATTCATATGAGTGATGGGAAGAAGGGTTTTCTAGATGATGCACATGATGATGCTATCCATGTAGGTGTGACACCTTCAAAAGTTTCAAAAGCCTTAGTATATCGGCCATAGCTAGGAGGAAGAATAATTATTACAATGGTTGACTCCTTGATGACTATAGACAAAATTGCCAATGGAACACTTAAATACAAGTTTGTAATGGATGTAAAAAATGTTCCTCTTGTATAATTATATATGATGCTTTGTCCTTCCATACTACTCAACTCGATGAAGTCTTGTAACCAGATAATGCTTGTAATAAGAACCGTTGATATGTTATTGACATAGAGGGTTCTAAGTTCTTGCAACATAAATTTATTGATTGACATTATCTACATAGGTTGGTTGTAATGTTGCATGTATATAAAGTTGATTGGCACTTGCCTTAAAGCCTACCAATAGACCAACCTCACATGTTATCAAAAGAACAGTGAGAAAGCCCGAGTTTAGATATTTTTGTTAGCCAAGGTACATTAAATTGATGCATAGACATCTAACGATCATGTGCAAGCTACATTGAGAACATGGATTTAGAGTTTTTTCGAGCCTTGATGGTTATTACTCATATTGTTATTTCCATTGCATTGTCATATGGGTCCTTGTGGGCAAGCTACATAGAGAAGGATCCATCCAATCATATGGAGCAAGGATTGCACAGAGAATAGGCCTTGTAGCCATTAGAAGAATAAATATTCTTGTACATGGCAAGATGAATAGAGGCCTAGTGCCCTTTTTGTAGAGAGAGTAATTTATACAAGCATGAGAACAAATCTAAGAAAAAAACTTTTTCATAGTATCCATGTTGGTGAAGCGAGTGGGATATAAGTCCCTCGTTTATGGATCGGTCTACATAGATTCAAAACATGACACATATCATTAGGAGTTGTTTCACTTTTTTATGATTATGACCAGTTAAAACCTAAAATATTGCTAACTGCCATGGATTTAATTCTCTACTTGATTTCAAATAAATTAGAGCAAAATTGTTGGAAGGTGATTTCGACTCATTAGTAATACATCCAGTGGGAGGCACAACCTTGCCCCAAGTAAATTACAATATTGATCAGAAATACAAATAAACAAAGCCTAGATTTGAGATTCCAAAAGAATATTAGAGAACCACAGAATAAGATATTGAAATTAATAATAGATAGATTCTGCAACAAAAATACATGATGGGATTTATAGTGAATGAAGCAAATGAATATCCACTTGAAATCAATGGACATAGGTCACATGTGTGCCTATCTATACCCTCTTTACTTCTAGATCATATACAATAAAATATGGAGAGTACTCATAATAACAATGGAAGGTGACAAAGGAATGAAAGGCATATTTAATGATGTCATCGGTAGACATCTTGTCTAAAGATGTTAAGTTTCAACATGTCTAAATGTATGTTAAAGGATCAACCTTCCAACCTTTACACGATATTTTTCAAACTACAAAGAGAGTAGAGACAAAACTATGGCAAGTTCACATAATCATTTCAACATAAATATGTTTCAACATTTTTCAACAATTTCTTACAATATTTATTATATTGATATATCCTTAAATTTTTGAAAGCAATTACTCATCATAAAATAATAAAAATCATAATAAAATAGTAATTTAATTGGTTCAATAATATTTTAGAAATTACTTTCATTAATATTCCTAAATAATTTTTAATATTAATACTAAACCAAATTCAATATTGAAATTATGTTTGAGGATCAACCTTCCACTAGTTACTTAATTTATTTTTAAACTATAAAGGAAGTAAACACAAAACTATGACACGTTCACATAAGGTTTCAAAGGTGTTATTTGAGATTATGTTCTTAGTAGAACCTATAGTTTTTCAAAATATTTTAGAACCACAACATGATAAGGCACTGGTAGATAAGTCTTGTACTAAGCCTCCTTAACTTTCTATTTTATAAAATTCAATTTGATTGGATTTTTATTTTTATTTTTGGGGAGTTAACATGAATTATTGTATATTATATAAATATATAATATTATATTTTTATGAATTTGAATCTTTTTATTAATCTATAATAATTATTATTATTCATTTCCATAAATTATTATTTCTTTCATTTAAACTTACTTTTTAAAACAAGATAATCTCAGACTTTTTTATCACCACATTGTCATGTCATATCATTTAATAATTATTCATTTCCATAAATTATTATTTCATTCATTTAAACTTACTTTTTAAAACAAGATAATCTCAGACTTTTTTATCACCACATTGTCATGTCATATCATTTGTTTTCAAAATGTAAAATAATATGACATGATAAAGCATTGGTAGAGAAGCCTCCTTAACTTTCTATTTTCGAAAATTCAATTTGATTGAATTTTTTATTTTTTTGGGACTTCAAAATTAGCATGTGTCATATCATATCATTTGTTTTCAAAATGTTTTAAATGTAAAATAATAAGACATGATAAAGCATTGGTAGAGAAGTCTTATACTAAGCCTCCTTAACTTTTTATTTTTTTCTCAAATTTAATTTAATTGAGTTTTTTTTATTTTTTTTGACTTCAAAATTAACGTGAGCTACTGTATATCATGTATTATATAAATATATAATATTATTTTTTAATGAGTTTAAATCTTTTTATTTATTTATAATTATTATTTTTCATTTTCATAAATTATTATTTTTTATTTATTTAAACTTATTTTTTAAAATAATATCTAAAAAATATTATGTATTATATAAATATATAATATCAGTTTTTAATGAGTTAAAATCTTTTCATTTGTTTATAATTATTATTATTCTATATTTTTATAAATTATTATTTTTTTATTTGTTTAAACTTATTTTTTAAAATAACATCATTTAAAAAAACTTTTCTACAATGTCATATCATTTATTTTCAAATTGTTTCAAATGTAAAATAACATTAATTATATTTGTAATAAATATATTATTGAGATAATAGTTCAATATGAAGAGGATAAAAGATTTCTTAAAATATATAATATGTTTTAATAAATTAGAAGAAATTTTCAAAATTTAGGAGATATAAGTTTACATTATTAATATCTCTCAACCATAATTCACTCAGAAATAATACAAATATCAATCATTAAGTGCTTGTATTGATTTGAATAATGATATAACACAAAATAATAAGATAATATTGACATGATATAACACAAAGCAATAAGGTATATTGATTTGAGCCATAATATAACAAAACATGATTTAAAGTAATTAGTTGCATTGATTTCAATAACGATATAATAAGATGCATTGGTTTTAGTGTTGAAACAATGAAAAATAATTTAGAATAATTAAGTAGTTGTATTGATTTTAACAATGATATAACACAAAGCAATAGAGTGCATTGATCTCACTGATAATATGGTGAAAAATATTTTAGTGCATTAATTGAAGAAAAGATACCAAGGAACTTGATGGGGTACATTTATTTCAACATCTAGATAGTGCAAATTATCAAGTGAAATAGCTTTAATAATTCAAAATACATTTATTTTATTTTATTTTTTATTTTTATTTTTATTTTTTTATTTTTATTTTTATTTTTGTCTGGAAGAATCAACAACATAACCTCCAGGTGTGCCCACGATGCTCCTTAAGCGGCACACAAGGTAAGTTGGGGGGAATTGGCACTTGCCAATTGAGCTGCCCCCCGAGGGAAAAAGGTATGCGGGCTTGGCCCAGTTAAGCTTTCTGCAGCTAGACCACGTCATAAGTTGGGGGGAATTGGCACTTGCCAATTGAGCTGCCCCCCGGGGGCAAAAGGTATGCGGGCTTGGCCCAGTTAAGCTTTCTGCAGCTAGACCACGTCCTTGCTCGAGTTTGAGCACAAGACCTGACCTTCGTTGCAAGAACGACTTTACCATCCAGTCCTTGCTCAAGTGTGAGCACAAGACCTGACCTTCGTTGCAAGAACGACTTTACCATCCATCCGCCTCCGCTGACCTTAATTCAAAATACATATTATAAGTTGAAATGTTATACTTTGTTTGCTTGAGTGTGATTTATATATTAGTATTTGCACAGTAAAATCATTAGTGCATTGACACATACAATGCATTAATGTCAAAATCATGCAATAAGATGTAAAAAAAAGTATGAATAACATATGAGGTTGGAAAAATAAACTATTAATATTGAAGAGAAAGAAAGACCAAGTATGACATTCACTAAAATATTATATATCTCAAGTTAAAGGTTTGAATGGTCTTCCAAATCCACTTCATTTTTCATCTAATCCATATAAAAGATGGGAAATCTAGCATATGTAGGTAAAATAAAAGATGAACACATTTTGGTCACTATTTAATATATTTATTATTTATTATAGAGATATTATCACTTTCTTAATGTTCACCTTCTTCATCATTGAACATTTACTTTATTACAATTCACTTTAATCCTCGTGCAATATTTGAAGTGTATTTCTTGATAGTACTCTCTAATGTTTTGATGCAGTTGCTAGTGATTGGAAGTAGATCCATCTTAACTTCGGATCTATCATGAGTGGGATCTATAATGGGTCCAGAGGGATCCAATGCCTTGAGGTGTAAACATTTTCTCCAGTTATACACTCTAAAAAATGGTTTGCAAGATGCAAACATTTCTTTAAGTTTTGCATTTAAAAAAAAAGTTTGTATATTAAGAGATTTAATCTCTCTAAATGCATGATAGATCCAGAGTATCAAAGCCTATAAAGTTTTTGAGATGAAAAGTTTGTAAGAGTTTTTCTTTAAAAATTCCTATAACCTAAAAAAAATATGTGAAAAAAAAAAATGAAAGGAAACTAAGTATTATAGTAGTAGAAAGTTATAATAGGAGCTGAAAAATGAGAGGAAACTAAGTATTATACTAGTAGAAAGTTATAATAGGAGCTGAAAAATGAGAGGAAACTAAGTATTATAGTAGTAGAAAGTTATTGTAGGAGAGTATTGTATTTCTGTGTTTGTTGTTTCCACATGTTATGATGGTATTACATGTTATCATGGTATGTGTAGAAAATGATAAAGCAAAGATCTTAGTGCAACTCTACTGGTGGACTTTGCTAGTAGTAAAAGGATCTAGGTGGAAAGGCCATGGATTGACTGTGAAGTAATCAAAGAAAGAAGTTGAAGCACATCTGTGTAGGATGTGCAGATAAACTTTTCATCGTCATTAAGTAGAAAGGCTTACACCTATTGACAATGGGCAGATTTAATAGGGGTTTAGTGCTTAATAAGTTTTCTATAGACAGGATTAAATATGGCTGGAATATTTTTAGTAGTCACACAAAATAAATGGCTGTGATTTCAATCATTAATTTCTTCGCTATTATAAAGACATCCATTTATGTGTTTACTTTTT
>JZKD02S0589707.1:207073-229089 GCA_000966675.3 Picea glauca | reverse complement strand
TTTTCTACATGGATGATAGTGGCTTCAGTAAGATGTAACAGGGTTCAAATGGCTAACAATATACTGTTAGTTGTCATGATTGTGTTACAATTGATCTTGATGAGACAGGTGCACATGACAGAGTTCAGAGACAGAGGACAAGCCAGGTGGCCTATCCCGAGCTTGTTGACTCGTCAGTAACCTTTTGAGGACCAAAAGGTCTTTTTGTGGGGAGGTGTGATCCGGAATCGGATCCAGAAGCCTGATAGGGCTTAAAAATGCTCAAAAATGAAAGTGATCGAAATTTGACGAAACCAACGCCATTGTGTCTGTCTCGTCTTCCTGATTTCGGACATATATTTACTTCATCAAATGGGCTCTGTATGCGCAATATATCACATTCTGTTCGAAAAGGCAAACATGCAAAAAAAGGGGATGACTGTACAGTCTGTACAGTGCCACGTGGCATGCTGATTGTACAGGCCGTATGATCCATACATGTGACATGGAAACCCCTGGAGGCGACACATGGTAGGCCGATGTGGTGTACGGGCAGACAGTTGAACCAATCCATGGGTGACACATGTCACTACTATAAGGGTGACACATGGCATGGGATGACGTTAGCAGGTACGGTGGCAGACACGTGGCAGTGCTGACAGGGCAATGACATGGCAGACGCATAGGTTGACAGCTGGAAAGTGACGTGGACCAATCGACAAGTGACACTTGGCAAGTTGTGGTTGGTTGTTGAGGTGCCACGTGACCTAGTCATGGGCTGCCACATGGCACCCTGTGGTTGGTTCGTGTGTTATGTAAAATTTGGTGGTTTCGTCGAGGGTCGAACCCGCAACCTCCCCTTCGAGCTATAGACTAGCAGGACCGGGCTAACCGCCCACCCAACGGATGGTTCTTATTAACCAAACGACAAATAAAATATTTGAATTTGGTTGAATGGTTCATCGGCGGGGAAAAGGATTGGGGCTTAGCCCCAGCCCACGGTCCGATACATATACATATGACCACATGTTTGGAGTGCGGGGGATTTTTGGCAGATAGGGCTTAGCCCTCAGATCCCGGGCAGTTCCCATACGACCAAAGCTGTCCAACAAATAAGGTGGGGGGTTATGGAGTGTTAGCCCGTGGTCTTGTACCATGCCACCGAACCAGGAGCTAGGGATAGGGGCCAACGCACAGAAGGATAAGCGCTTGGCCGCATGGTGCGGTATTGGTGACCAAAAGCCCTACAAAAAGGGGTTGCGCCCTAATTTTATTCAGCAATGGGTTTTTTTATATAGTTTGGGATTTTCCATTGATATTTTGCCTATTTTTAATTGATTTTCTCTATTTTTGGGAGATATTGGGCATTTTTGGAGCCCAAATTTTGGGAGGAAGTTGGGGATGGATAACCAACTTCAGATATATATAAAATAGGCCTGTTTGAGGCCATGGAGGATAGTCAAGGACATAAAAAGCAGAGTTATGTTGAAGGGAAGCCAAGCCAAAGCCATTTTTATGCAGGGAAGCTATTGAGGAGCAGATGTTGTCGGGCCATTTCTAGGAGTTCTGAACGTCCGTTTTGCGTGCCGTTTTCTTTGCATGGTTCTAGAGATCTAGAATAACATGACTAGATCATTCTTGTATCCAATTGGCACTGTTGAGATGTACTTTTGATCTTTTGAACAGAAATAAAGAATCCTCCCCCACAGAGACAAAGGCCCAGAGACGTAGGCAAAGTTGTGTCGAACTCCGTTATCAATTATCATGATTATGGTTTGCTGTCTATTATTTCATTTCAGATCTACATATGTGGATATGGCTGTCATAATTCCTCTTCTTTCCTCATTATTTCATTAAGTTTCTCAAATGGTTAATTAACACATGCAAAATTAAAACTCAACCATAGTCATTAAAAGATCCTACGGATCACCCATGTCCTTCTTCGACTTCTCATTAAAATTCTTGGGTTGTATCTTGGAATGGTTGTCCTAAGAGTGGCCATCTTTGCCCCATCCCTTTGTTTTTGGGTTGGGGCCGCCTTTTCCCTGCTTCATCTGTGAGGAGTTTGTAGATCCAAACTCTCGCCTCTTATGCTTAAATTTCTGCTCGATCTTAACATCATATCTATAAGCCACACCTAATGATGCGATGTCCAGAAAATCCATTTCTATTTGAATGTATCTATGCAAAAAACAATGGTATTTGAGCACCAGATGTCGTTTAGAGTATTTGATACCCAATTTGATGTGCAAGGTATGGAAAATATTGGTGAAATATGGTACTGTCTAGTCCCTTTCCTGACACATTGTGGTCCATCTTGTGTATTGTTCCTTGTAGATTCCAACAGGGTGGTACTTTTATTTAATGGCATCCCTAAAGGAATCCTATGTGGGGGCAACCACAAATATTGTAGATTCTCATGTGGCCCTTTTCTCAGAGTAAGTATCCCACCAATCCTTAACATGGAGGACGACCTTGAGGAGTGAAAAAGTAATATTTTCCCTATCAAAAAAATTGTGGACCGAAAAATACCCTTCGAGTAGATTCAACCATTTATCTACAACATCTGCATATATAGTCCTCAAAATAATGGAATATCAAAATTTACTAGTACCTTGAAGGGATTTCTATGGCCGCTTGATGAAGATGTGTCTCCTGTGGGCAGTCGCCGAAGAATCTGTGCAAAGTTTTCCATCATTTTGTTCCTTTGTTATGCAAGGGATTTATCGAGAAACAATTTAAAAGGATATCCTTCTCCATCATGTTTCTTCTCATCCCCCATGAGTTGTTTTCAGGATCAATGCAGTCGATCTTGCAAAGTCTCAACTGGTTTGAGTCCCAACTTCTTATACCCAGATCTTGTCGAGGACATGCACAAAGAAAAAAAAATGAAGAGCATACTGATCTGATACCACTTATCTAGATTTATGAGCGAAACGAAATGAATAACAGATTGAACAAAATAACACAAATATACGAAGAACAACAACCAATATCCAATGAACAATAACTTCTATTGAATAAAAAAAATAGGCTGAAATTGTAAAACTGAAAAACTGAAAACAACTTGCTCAAATGGTGGTCGCTATCTCTCAGAAGAGATGTGGATTCTATGTGAATGAATCTGAGAAGAATGATTACAATGAGGCTCCAAAGGCCTTTTTAAAATTACTCATGAATTCCAAAACCATATACATCCAAAAACCTAAACCTAGGAGATGAAAACCCAAAAGTTATGTGGGCCCCAATGGGTAAGTTGGTACCTCGACTTCTCGGGGTCGTAACTTTTGCATATGACCTCCGTTTTAGGCATGTGATAGCCTGTTGGAAAGGTGTTTTTGATAACTACACATTATGCCATAATATCTGAATTTGTCTACAAATTGACTATGGAAAGCAAAAAAATCATTGTTTAGGGCCCCAAAATGGCCCTGGAAATACAAAAAGATGTACTGACATGAAAACTTCCAAAATAAACTAGTTGGAATAGGTGGGTGGCCACCAATATCCACTTGGATGTTGTGTAGGGATTTAGGACAACCCCGGAAGTGTAGAACCCTGAATTACAAGGAAATGTCATCATTATAGAGAAACATGTTGAAGTAAAAACTGTCAAGATGAGCTAGTTGGAATAGGTGGGTGGCCACCAATATCCACCCGGATCATGAAAATTCCAAGTTAGACCAAATGAAGAATTTGCAGTGTGGGATCATCTTCAAGATCTAAAAAAACATTCATTGCAAAAGACTAGAGAATAATGAAGATCTCACTGAACAAGACAAGCACTCAATAAGGGGGAGTATTAGAATAGTTAATTCATATTTATTTTATGTGCTAATATTTAGTCACATAAATTTGTTATTGTATTAATTATTGTTAAGTAGAAAATGTCTCTACGTGAATGACGATCTTGAGTTTTAATAGGTTTTTGGATGAGACCTAAATTAGCTCCTAGTTTAGTGTGTAGTTGAAATATTTTGTCAACTAGTTATGATTGTGATAAGGTAGCATGTCTATCTTTAATCAAAACTTTCATGTATTTATATGTGCACGATTAAATTGATATAGACAAAAATCAACATAGTTTTATTTTGAAATCTCTCTTCTCTTATTTATGATACACCCTTACATTTGGAAGTAGACAAAGAGGGTCGAGGCACATAATCACTATGAACCAAGCAAAGAAGCAACAATTGACCCATTTTCCACCTTTACAATTTTATATGCAAGTTTCCCTTTCAATTTGTTAGAAAGGATTCGAAGTGTTTACAACAGTTATCAAAAAACATTTGGGGTGTTTACAAGTTTTTAAAGAGGATTATAATCATTTACATAACTTTGCAAGTGTTATATTCATTCCACTAGTAAATACAACATATTCCCATTGACTTGTACTTTTTGTACGTTGCCATACACAATACATATAGCCCCCTGGGAGAAATGTATCCACCTGACACATTACCAATCAATGGTAGTGTACCCTCTTCCCCGTCCATAGAAATTCCCATTGATAAGCACCAGGAAATGGTCCATGTCGCTACCATGCATGTTGAATATTGCAATGGCCATGACTTGTTAGAGAATTTGTCCAACAACAGTCAAATCACTCTACCAAATGATGGCATCCAAGTATTAGATGCACTAACACAGAGATATGATTTGAACGATATCAACATATTGGGCCATATGATATCCACATATGGGTTTAAATGCTTACCTACTATCTCTCGCACCCTTATTTTCACTGATTCAAATTTCCTTAGACACATGGACATCGTTTCAAAATGGTTTTTGTCTCACAATTCCTTTTAAAGCTACTTTTTCTAGAGTGCATTATGTGCTCCTTCTAAAGTAGCGATTCAAAAGAAGAAGCAATGGATTGGGCCGAGACATTAGATGTTTGTCCATGTAATAACGAAGTGTTTGGGGAGTATTCCTAATAAGGAAGTGAATATATTTCCTACATTGGGATGATCCTATATCCATTACTCTCTTGGCTACAATAGCTTTAGAAGGTATCTCATTTTGGAGACACTCATCGATACAATTGATAGTTTGGGTGAGGAAATGTTATGTACAATTTGTTAAGAACTTTTTTTTCATTTTTTTTGAGCTTGCAAAAAGTTTACCTTGTAGTCATATTTGTCACGGAGAATGCATTATTGAATGGTTTATGCATAGACTTTCATGTATGTAATTCTATTATAACTTTTGGATAGGGTTGTATTTGATAATATATTTTCTCACGTATGCCCCTTCCGCGAGCACAGGTAAATTGGGGGGATTTGAACTCGGAACCTCATCAAACATAACACTTCATATCACGACACTTGCCAATTAATCTGCCCCCAAGAACTAATTGAAATTTTAGATAATTAATTTGAAATAATTATTAAAAAAATTAATAAATAAAAAAACAAAAATCTTATATAATTAATTTGAATTGTTAATAGTGCTAAGAAACAAAGAAAGGTTTTTTCAATCTCATTTAAATGACATCAATATTTTCCTTTCACTTTTTGATTGAACAAGATGATATAAAGAGCCACATAGCCATGGAGAATAAATGGAATAGAAGGGCAATATATGGATATCAAAATGCTTACACATTCTAACATATTTTATTCAAACAAAGCTATGCCTCTATGATATATTTTACACTCTCTTCGCTTATGATCCTTAATTCTTATTCATTGAAATTGCACAGGTTAACTATATTATCTAGTGAATTGTTATCGATATAATTGTAAAAATATCATAAATATTATAATTCTTATTCATTGAAACTGCACATTTTAACTATATTATCAAGTGAATTGTTATCGATATAATTGTAAAAAGATCATAAATATTAATGATACTCTATCTATAATAACAAGTGTTGTGTGGTAGCATAGTCCCTGCCAAGTAGCTTATAAGGTGATTTTTGGAAAATGGGGAGAGTCAAGGAATATTGTTAAAAAAACAGAAATTAACAGTATGGTAAGTAAACGGTAATTAGAATAGATGTTTAAAAAATATTAAAAAGTTATGTTCATTTGTTTTTAGAAATGAAATGATAAAGAAAATTGTAAATATTAAAAGGTATATTGAAATTATATTGAATAGTAATTTAATAATTAATGTGCATTGCCAATCCTTTTGAACTTGTGTGTTGAGTTGTCACTAAGCAAAGCAGTGCCAATTATTTTCGAACATGTGTGTTGAGTTGTCACTAGTAAAAGCATATTCAATGTGCATTGAGAAGGGCAGGAAGGTAGCGAGGATGGAAGGCAGTGATAAATTCTTTGAAATATTTGTGAAGCCGGGTAGAGTGAAACTTTTGAGTTGGAGGAATTGTAGAGCACAAAATTTTTAGGTGCAAGATATAACTCACGGAATTGTAGATGGCGGAAGTTTTGGGTACAAGATTTATAATAGCGCCAACCTGGGGATCAGTGGCTATAAAGTTGGATAACTATGGAATTATAGATCACCAAAGTTTTGGGTGCAAGATGTATATCACGAAAAAGGGGGAAGGAAAGTTCGGTTACACCAACCTGGGAACCGACGGCCATAGAATTGGCTAGGTATGAAAAGAAACGATAGTGGGTCGAACTCCTGTAAATCATGGTTGAATGCATTTTTTGCTTATTAATGCCAATGAGTGAACCTGTGTGTTGAGTTGTCATTAGTAAAAGAAAAAAGAATGTGCATTTGAAGGGTGGGAATGTGGTGGGGATTGAAGAGAGTGATAAATGGTTTGAAACTTTTGTGAACCCGGTATAGCGAATCTTGCAATTTCCACAAGCCCAGGGTCGAATTATAATTGACGGAAGTGTTGGGTGCAAAATTCATATCACGGAAGTGTTGTGTGCAACATGTATATCAGGGAATAGAGGGCATAAGAATTCGATAGTGCTAAGTCGCGACCCCACGGTGAGATAATTGGCTAAGTGTTGAAAGGGATTGCGGTCGATCAGGCTCATGATGTGATGATATAGGACCAATACAGGAGTTTGAGAAAGTCAAGTTCAAGTTTAAAGATATTTTTTCTATATTTATTTAAAATGTATTTATATTAATGTATCTTAATAGATTATTTGTGGTCCAAATGTAAACCATGTTCCAGTTTTTGGATGAATTGTAGACCACAAAAGTTTTGGGTGCAAGATGTATACTGCGGAATTGTAGATGACGAAAATTTTGAGTGCAATATGTATATCACAGAATTGTAGATGAAGGAAGTTTTGGGTGCAAGATTTATAATAGCCCCAACTCGGGGGTCGGTGGGACTCCTGTGACCAATCCAGGAGCTGGAGAAAGTTAGGTTCAAGTTTAAATATATTTTTTCTATATTTATTTAAAATATAGTCATATTAATGTATCTTAATAGATTATTTGTGGTCCAAATGTAAACCATGTTCGAATTTGTGGAGGAATTATAGACTACTGAAATTTTGGGTGCAAGATGTATATGGAGGAACTGTAGATGACGAAAGTTTTGGGTGTAAGATTTATAATAGCGCCAACCCGGGGGGCATTTAGACTCCCGTAAATCGTTGTTGAATACATTTTTTTCTTGTTAATGCCAATAAGCAAACCTGTGCACTGAGTTGTCGCTAATAAAATCATAATGAATGTGCATTGAGGATGGCGGGAATGTGGAGGGGATTGAAGAGCAATAAATGTTTTGAAAGTTTTGTGAACCCAGGTATAGTGAAGCGTATGAGTTCCAGTAGTTTGGGGTTGAATTGTAAATGATGGAAGTGTTGAGTGAAAAATGTGTATCACGGAATTGTTGGGTGCAAAATGTATATCACGAAAGTGTTGGGTGCAAGATGTATATCACGAAACACGGGGCATAATAATTCGATAGTGCTAAGTTGGGACGCCGCGGTGAGATAATTGGCTAAGTGTTGAAACGGATGGTGGTTGGTCGGGCTCATGATGTGAAAATATATATGGAGATGAGGATATTGCAGTCCGCTAACCGGTCAACCCATGGTCAATCCAGGAGCTCGAGAAAGTCAGGTTCAATTTAAAGGGATTTTGTTTATATTTATTTAAAATGTATTCATATTAATGTATCTTAATAGATTATTTATGGTCCAAATGTAAACCATGTTCAAATTTGAAGGGTGTTTTGGGCTCGCAATTTTTGCTCAAACACATAAGAAATAGAGAAAAAATTACATGACTTAGCATTTTGTATATGGAAGCATATTTTGAAATATAGGAAGCTGCAATATATGCACAATATAAAACAGGAACATGTACATGGAAATGAGTTAATTTTAAGAAGAAATATAAATTTCAAATAATAACACCAAACATCAAAGATCACCATAGAACAACCTCAAATATTTATATTCAAATAAATTAGGTCACAAAATACATTTGAGAATATTTCCCAAAAATAGTTGTCTTGGAATTTGTAAAAACATTTATAGTTCAGTACATATTCTGTGAAATAAAAATGTGTTTGTCAGAATGGCTGGGATTGGGACTGTCACGGACTAGAAAGCAAATATGTACAAGAATGTAGTTTGTATAAAGAAGAAAGTCAGCGATGGAAAACAAGAAGACCTAGCAAGAAGAATGAGAAAATTGTCAGTCCTTGGTTAAAGTTTTGTTAGAGTAACTGGATGAAGATAGGATAATGTGATCATTATCAAATTACTATGATGGTTTCCCATGCCTTGTCATTTTCTCATTGATTTCCTTTTATGGTTTTCCTCAGCTTTGACCTTCATTGGTAATCTGGTTGACAACCTTTTTGAACCATTCTTCAATGTATCTCCTAATGGGCGCCACATTGATTTCATGCCAGATTTTATATTGAAGAATTCACTTTCCAAGTCCCTTATATCAATAGGGAGGTTGTGCAATGCTTCTTGAATATCTTGGTTTTTAATCGAATAACCGACTAGCCAGTTTTTCATGTCATCTTCACCATATTCAAGAATGCCATAGAAATTTTCAAATGACAGTCTTTATAGATATGAACTTGATCATCAAATGATTGCTTGGTTAAAAACAACGAGTTGAATATCAATTTCGGGCCCTGGACTTCATTGGTGCTGACAGCTAGATCTATCTTAGTTAGCTTCTTGAATAGTTTGTCTCTTCTAGATATGTCCTGGATACATGCTTGAATGATGCCATTCAGGTTCTTTACCTTTTCTTTCTAGCATGCATTTAGTTAGTCTATTCGATCCGGGGAAGGAATATCCTCCAGTCTTATTCTGAATTCTATCATACTGGTAACTTTAACACGAAATGGTAAAACTTCATCTAGGTAGAAACCTTGCTCGTTCTTGAGACTTCTTGCAGATACTCATGAAAATCATCCACTCTTGTTCCAAAAGAGACCGTATTCTTTGACATCTCCCAAGCTTCTGTGTTTAATTCCATTCTTTTGTTTATATTCTTTTCCACATAGCCTCGAGTTGATGTGAGAAGGCTTGTTGATACTTTTAACTTTTCTGCGGGTGTGGTGGGCTCGATCATTGCTAAAGGAGTAGAAAACAGTGGAAGAGGCATTAGAGTTGCCTCCAATTCTTTGATTCGCTCCTTTAACATGACGTTTCTCATTTCAAGGTCGCTTATAGAGCTGTATAGTGTATCTCCACTTGGTCAGTGTATATGGGATATTTGGTAAGGGCACATGTTGTGTAGGTTGATCTCTGAATGAGATTTCCCTTTCTTATTCTTTACACTTCTCTTTTCAATAATCAATTTTTTGGATTCGTTGTAAAAAACAACGCTCTGAAATGCAAAATACTCTTCTTCATCCAATGTATCGATGCCAATTATTTCCATCCCATGATTGTGTGGCGAAGTTCTCTCTAGTTGTTCATCGTCGATAAATTTTTTGTCAATGTCAATTTCTATTCCATATCTTCAAGGGAGAGACCGTGGATATCGATTTCTCCCCTCGGTCCCTCCTGTTCTTGGACTATTGTTTTCCATTTTTTGCTTGTAAGAAGTTTGTGAGAACTTTCAATTGTGCCAAAGGGAAGGTTATTATATCCTCCTCCACTTGAAGAACTGTGTGTGTCTTTGTTACTTGGTTAAGTCGTTGGTGTACTACTCCAAGATATTCTGGTCTTGGGTGTGGCGGTCGGGGATTGGGAAATTTTTTCACCCGATCCTTTTCGTTTTTTCTTGTGAAAATAATTGGTAATAGAACCGAGTTCATTCAGGATAGTTTCAGTGAAAGAACTGTTGAAGTGGTTCCTGACCATGAAATCCCCAACTTTCCAAGGCAGAGAGATGAATTCACTTTTTCTTTTTTATCATAAAAATGCAACCAGTAGATGTACTGCCTTTCTATTCCAGCAAAAAAAGTTGTACCAGATATGTGACATGGAAGGAAGCAAGGATTTTGTTTAGATACAAAAATCCTTATAACATTATAGTTCTCCATTTCTTCTAGTGTTCCCTTCCTATCCTAGAAGTTGGTCACCTAGTCAGACAACCAGGGAAAATACTTTCCAAATATCAATGCTTTAAAAAATGAAACAAAATCATTAAAGACTTTATAAAAATGTTGGCAAGCGTCGTGTCTCCATAATATCTGGTACGAGAATGTTATTGGGTCAAATTCACAGTTCAACTTCTTACACATAGATAGTCCAGGGAGTGGACAACAATTCTCCACAGCGAAAATTAAATAAGATGACATAAGAATTTCTTCCTCCTTGTGTATTGCAATAACTGGGAAGAGATTTTAATGGAAACCGACTTGATCCAATGGAAGATGGCTTGTTCCTTGACCGTAAAATATAAAATATACAGAATCATCAGAGAAATGTTGGCTGCACTTTCTTGTCCCATTATCCTCGTGAAAATCCATGCAATTTGTCGGAAAGGGTTTTTAAATGCACTAACCTGTAATATGTCCATGTCCCGGGAAGCGACCATTGGGTTCTCTAAGAACTTCGACAAGAGGTCCAATTCATTATCATTCTTATTTAAGAACTGTCTGCAATTCTCTCCCTTTAAATTATGCATTAGGTCAGGAAGTCTTAACATATTTCGAAACACTTGAGGTGATAGGAAGACTTGGGAATGGTTTCTCAACCAGATAATCCGTTGGTTCAGAATATAGTTCTTGGTGCAACACATGACCAACTCCTTAAACTAAAAAAAATATGGGACACAATCTTCTCCTGCAATTCTAGATGTCGAGATAACTTTCGTCCGGGTAGAAGGGGATGAGTACTAGTCATAAGCTATGGAACACTGAAAAATCTAGTCCTCGTGCCCAAAACTATTCAGGGTATCTCCACAAAAATGTTGTCGAGTTGCAGCCATAAGGTGATGAGAACGTTCCTTTTCTCCTCATAGTATTTAAAATAAAATCTGCAACATCATAATGGAAATCTTTTCAAAGCTAATAAAAGTGTAATCAATTTGCATTGGGAAAGTGTGAAAAGATGGCAGGGAAATCGAAAAAGTATGAAAAGGCAGGGCGGTTAGATGGACGCAAACAGACTCATCGTAGGTAGAGTGAAGCTTTCAAGTTCGAGGAGTCTAGGGTCAAATTGTAGATAATGTATGTTTTTGTTGCAATATGTATATGAAAAAATAGTGGCATGAGATTTCAATAGCGTGGATCCATGAACAAACAGGAAGAAATATTAACCATGGGAAAAATATTGTCAGCTATGAAATATACTTGGATCTCAACAAAATCAGGTTCAAGTTAGAAGATAATTTGTTTTTATTTACTTAAATGGTTTTCATATTATTTTGTTTTATTAGTATTCTTTACGGCCCAAATGCACACTATGTTCAAATTCAAAGGGTGGATCAAGTTATGTAAATTAGAAGCATTTACATAACTTTGCAAGTGTTATATTCATTCCACTAGTAAATACAACATATTCCCATTGACTTGTACTTTTTGTACATTGCCATACGCAATACATATAGCCCCCTGGGAGAAATATATCCACGCAACAAATTACCAATCAATGGTAGCATACCCTCTTCCCCCTTCCATCGAAATCCCCATTGATAAGCACCCAGGAAATGGTCCATGTCGCTACCATGTATGTTGGATATCGCAACGGTCATGACTTGTTGGAGAATTTTTCCAACAACAATGAAATCACTCTACCAAATGATGGCATCCAAGTATTAGATGCACTCACACAGAGATATGATTTAAATGATATCAACAGATTGGACCATATGATATCCACATATGGGGTTAAATTCTTACCTACTGTCTCTCGCACCCTTCTTTTCACCAATTCAAATTTCCTTAGACACATGGACATGGTTTCAAAATGGTTTCTATCTCACAATTCCTTTTAAATCTACTTGTTCTAGAGTGCATTATGTGCTCCTTCTAAAGTAGCGATTCAAAAGAAGAAGCAATGGATTGGGCCGAGACATTAGATGTTTGTCCATGTAATAAGGAAGCGTTTGGGGGGTATTCCTAATAAGGAGGTGAATATATTTCCTACATTGGGATGATCCTATATCCATTACTCTCTTGGCTACAATAGCTTTAGAAGGTATATCATTTTGGTGAAGCTCATCGATACAATTGATAGTTTAGGCGAGGAAATGTTGTGTACAATTTGTTATGAACTTTTTTTCGTTTTTTTTGAGCTTGCAAAAATTTTACCTTGTAGTCATATTTATCACGAAGAATTCATTATTGAATGGTTTATGCATAGACTTTCATGTCTGTAATTCTAATATAACTTTTGGATAGTGTTGTATTTGATAATATATTTTCTCACGTATGCCCCTTCCATGGGCACAAGTAAATTGGGGGGATTTGAAATCGGAACCTCATCAAACATAAAAATTCATATCACGACACTTGCCAATTAATCTTCCCCCAAGAACTAATTGAAATTTTAGATAATTAATTTGAAATAATTATTAAAAAAAATTAACAAATAAAAAAACAAAAATCTTATATAATTAATTTGAATTGTTAATAGTGGTAAGAAACAAAGCAAGGTTTTTTCAATCTCAATTAAACGACATCAATGTTTTCCTTTCACTTTTTGATTGAACAAGATGATATAAAGAGCCACATAGCCATGGAGAATAAATGAAATAGAAGGGCAATATATGGTTATCAAAATGCTTACACATTCTAACATATTTTATTCAAACAAAGCTATGACTCTATGATATATTTGACACTATCTTCGCTTCTGATCCTATAATTCTTATTCATTGAAATTGCACAGGTTAACTATACTTTTTTTTTTAAATAAAAAAGGGGTAGATCCTGCTATATTAGATAGACAAAACTATTATAGAGTATACATCACAGTAGGTCTGGTGTCACCCAAAATGTTGCTGATTATCGGAAACCAGCATGTAAAGAGGGCAAGTAGCAAATAGCATTATAGAACATAAAAGCTGTTTGACATCTGTCTTGCCCGAAGGAAACCAGGACAGATGTCTATGGACTAAGTTCATAAAACAACAACAAAGTAAAACTAAGAGCCAAGAAAACATGAAAAACCTAGATGCATGGTGACTTGTCATCCTTTCCATCCTACCACGTGGTCCCGGTCAAGACGAAAGCTTGCGCGCAGAGGGGGCATTTGCGCTTTGTTGGCACGTTGGAAAAAGCGTCGAGGAACATGTCCATGCACTGGCCCATGAGGAGGGCCCGATGCTCCAGATCATCCAAGTTTCCACGAAGGTCGAATACCATTGCTAGGTGCTCCTCTCGGAAGAATGAACTGTGCATGCTGCCACCCACATCCATCGCTGCGCTAGAGCCCTCATCGAACCTCCTTTGCGCCGATTCAGCCTCAACACCCTTCGTGCCTGCTTTGTCCCCCTGAGTGTTATGGAATTTGCACTGGTCGTCACTAGGCCAAGGAATCTCCTCTACAATACAACCAGGGGTGTAGTCTACCAGAGTCGGAGTGGGTTTGCTTTCCATCCGATAAGATTTCACGCGGGTCTCCTCTGTAAACAGCTGGTCCTCTGGAACCAATTCTTCCACCACTATACAGGGGGGAAACTCCTCCATGAAACCAACTTCCTGTATGGCCCCCGACACATTCTTCATGATGTCTCGGTTGGAATCAACTCCAGGTTCAGTGACGATGGCGATCTGTGCCAATTTCTTCGCCCTGGCCTCCTTCCTGAGAATTGAATTCGCAAGATTCAAGGCGTGCTCCAGTTTCTCCTTTCGACGCCTCTGCGCTTTCTTTGCCTCCCAGTCCGCTCCCCTGCAAGGTCTGCCTCTAATGCGAACCATGGCGATGGAGTAGAGCAAATTTAATAGGAGGTGAATGATCCAAGGTGAGAGCAGATGCAGATGCGAGGCTCGAGTATGCGAGCTCTATCCCACTAGAGTCAGGAAGAAATGCACAGAGGGTGAACCAAGCCAAAACACGAAGGAGGCTGGACCACCCCAGTGCATCCAAACAATAAACAGAGACGAGGTCGATGCCGTCCCTCTCTTCCCAGGCAAATTGATAACCGAATAATCCAGCGCCGAAGTCATCCTGTCACATTTAACCTTTGCCATCCTGGGAATGCCAATGGCGTAAATGATCACTCGAGGGAAAGGTCCCTCCGTCTTGCAACTGCAGCAAAGGCCGTCATCCATCGTTAATGTATGCTCATGGGTGGCGGCCTTCGGCATTTATTCCTAGGTCAAGTGCGCATCCACATGTACCCCCATCCCGACGTGTCACCCCATCCGGGCCTAGAAAGTCTCTCCAAGCAAGGTCTCTGCAATACCTGGAGAGGCCTGTTTCATCAGAAATGTGGGCCTGCCAATGTATGAGTTTAGCTTTGGCATCAATCCATGAATTTTCCAAGTGATCCGCAACCCTGTTGGCTTCTCGTTTAACATGAGAAGGGATTATGGTGAGATTGGAGTTTATGAGATCGCCGAAATCCTCCAAAAGACCAGAGAGTCTCCAGCTGGGGGAAATCCGCCAAGGGGCCTTGCCATGGAGGATTTTGGAAATGAGCTGGATTATTACTTGGGAGTCTCCTTTAATGACCAACCGATGATACTTGTGATGAACAACTATTTGGAGGCCTCTTACTAAACTTTTGAGTTCTTCCACGTTGTTTGTATTTTCACCCAAAAAACCAGCGATCATATAGAGAATCTTGCCCAGGTGGTCCCGAAGAACGGCTCCAAAGCCTGCAGGTCCAGGGTTTCCCCTAGAGGCCCCATCGAAGTTGAGCTTGAAGCAATCAAGGGGGGGGGTCCACTTCGCGGAGCTGTTGACTTTCCCAACTGTGGGTCTCCCCTGAGGCTGTATGTGTAGATGCAGGTTCCAGCTTTCCAGAATGATCTTTTCCTCGGGCTTGTATTGCGTGTCTTCGATCGACCAGGACTTGCTGTGGATGGTTTCCCGGATAAGCCCTTTAACCCTTTCCCAAGTAGTGGTGGGAGAGGACTCTCTGGAGTTGAAAATTCTTTTATTTCTTTCTTTCCAGATTGACCATAGCGTGAAGCCTGGGAGAAATTGCCAGATGCGCTGGAGAATTGGATTATGGAAGGATATTGTTTCCCAATTTACTATAGTGTCCCGTATGCTATCTCGATGCCGCTGGGATCGTCTCATGGCTTGGGCACCCCAATCCCAGATCTGTTGACTGTAGTGGCAGTTGTTGAGGAGGTGTTCCATGGTTTCCTCGTGTTGCTGACAGAGGGTGCACCTTGATGGGCCTGTGAAGCCTCTCTTATGGAGGTTTTCCCAAGTGAGCATGCGGTTTTGAGCTATAAGCCATAGGAAAAATGAGACCTTGGGCCAGAGAAAAGGCTGCCAGACTCTGCTCCAGATTGCTTCCGGGGTCTGGCTTGGAGGGTTTCCTTGTAAATGGTAAGCCTCTTTAACCGAGAAAATGTCGGAGGTGGAGTGTCCCCATCTTAGCACATCCGGTCCTTCCTTGCTTGGGATTTTCCTGTTTTGCATGCATTCCTGCCATGGTAGAAGGTCGATCTCCTCCATAATCTGTAGCTCCATTCTACTGGTTTTCCATTTTCTCCAGGGTTGCCTTTCTTGAGTTGGGATCCAAAAGTCTTTAACCTTTGTGAAGCTGCCTTGCTGTAACTTTTGCTGGACAGTGTGGAGGATTTCCATATCATCAAGAGGGGGTAGCTATTTCCATGAGTCCTGCCAGAAGAGTGCACTTTCGCCATTTCTTATTTCCCAGAAGGCGTGCTGCTGTATCAGGAGCCGATTTCTCCAGGCTGTGTTCCAAATATTGGAACCCTGCATTTGTTCATTGAATCTTATTAATTGATTGGACTGAGCGTTCGGGGCATACTTTTTCTTCCACAACTTCGCCCACAGTTCTTGCGGGTGTTGCATCCACCTCCACCACATCTTGGCTCCCATAACTTGATTCATCTTCCCTGGGTCTCGGATTCCCAGCCCACCTTGTTTTCTGGGTTTACATAGTTTGTCCCAGCCAACTAGGGCCCATTTCCTATTGTTCTGACTTCCCTTCCACAAGAAGTTGCGTTGAAGGCTTCTGATAGCCTTGATGACTGAGAGAGGTGCAGCCAATGCTGTAAAAAGATAGGTGGGCAGAGCTTGGAGAACCGACTTGAGCAGAACTAGTCTGGCCGCAATGTTCAGAGGTCGAAAGGTCCAGTTGTTCAACCTGTTGGAGATGGAAAGTAGCAAGTTGTCCCAAGAGATGGATTTCGCAGACTCCCCGGTTAAGGGGATGCCTAAATAAGTGGAAGGGAGAGAGCTTCTAGCGATGCCAAGAAGCCCTGAAAGGTGGGCCTGGACAGTGGCTGGTGTATTAAAGAAATAGAGTTTGGATTTGTCCAAGTTAAGCAACATTCCAGAGGCATCCGAGAAATCAGAAAGGATAGAGTTAAGCTTGGTGGCTTCTCTGACCGTGGGGGTATTCATGAGGAGTGTATCATCCACAAATTGGCTGTGAGAGGGTGTCGGGTGTAGGTTGTGGAGCGGCAGTCTCGTTAGTGAGCCTTCCAAGACCGCCGCTTTGAGATAGCGACCTAAGCCCTCCGCCATGATAACAAAGAGAAAGGGAGAGAGGGGATCTCCTTTCTTGATGCCTCTAGTTGAGAGAAAAGTCTGGGCTAGGGTGCTGTTGACAAGGATTGAGAAGAAGGAAGACGAGGTGAGCTTGAGGATCCAATCTACCCATAGGCTGGAGAAGCCAAAGGATTCCAGAACTGATCGGAGATATTGCCAACTTAATCTATCAAAATCTTTTGAGAGGTCAAGTTTGATAAGCATACCTGGTGTTTTGCTTGTCTTTAAGGAGTGGATGACCTCATTGGCCAGTATAACGATGTCCATGATTTGTCTGCCCTCCACAAGATCGTCTTGAGGTGATTTGCTATAACCTTTGTGATTATTTTGTAGATGACATTGCACAGGGAAATTGGTCTGAACTACTGCGGGTTCGTGGCTCGTTCTTCCTTAGGAATGAGAGTGATGAAGGTCGCATTTAAAGCGGAGAGAACTTGACCTGAAGTTCTGGATTCTTCAACTGCCAGCCAAACATCTTCCTTGATCATGTCCCAACAGAATTGGAAGAAGTCCGTTGTGAATCCATCAAGGCCAGGTGCCTTTCCCGTTGGCATGTCCCTTGCTGCTGAGTCCACTTCAGGTTGAGTAATAGGCCTTGTCAGTGTTGTTTTCTGCTCAGCACTGATCAGCTTGGGTATGTTCCGAGTGACTTTTTGGATAGCTTCTTCCCTGTTTGAAATGTTCTCTGTAAGGAGATTTTGATAGAAGGAGGTGAGTGTGCCCGCTATTTGGTCATGTTCTCTTATTGGGGTTCCCTGCTCAACCTCCAGCTGGGTAATGCGATTGATGTATCTGCGATGCGTCATCGCCCTATGGAAAAATTTTGTATTGCGCTCCCCTTCTTTGAGCCACTGGACTCTGGATTTTTGCCTCCAGAGGATCTCTTCCTGTTCTCTGCAAGCTTCCAAATCTGTCATTAGTCTTTCCTCATCCTTTGCCAGGTTCTGAGTTCTGCATCATGTTATGAATGTTCGTTGAAGTTCTTCTATTTGGCTCTCTATTTCCCTCTTTCTGAGAAGGATGTTTCCAAAGGTGGACTTATTCCACTCTTGTAGGTGAAGTTTGAAGTTCTTGAGTCTCTGTTGGAGCTTGTACATGTGAGTGCCATGATCAATTTCAGCTTGGGCCCACCAAGTATGTGCCAGCTGGTTAAAGTCTGGGTGAGTAAGCCAAAAAAATTCAAAACGGAAGGGCTTGGGCCTAGTGTGGTAACCCGGGTCCAGACAGAAGACTATGGGCCAATGATTCGACCCTGATTTAGGTAGGATGTTTGCTTCCATTGCCTGGTCACTTTCAAGGAGATTTTATGTTACTAGAAAGCGATCCAGTCTGCATGCCACATGCTGATGTCCTATTCTTCTATTGGACCAGGTAAAAGTTCCATTCCGGGTTTCCATATCGACCAAATTTAATTTCTCTATTAGGGTTTTGAACATACCACTATCCTACTCCAGCCTTTTAGTTCCTCCCATTTTCTCCTCCAGAGTAAGGATCATATTGAAGTTGCCTCCTATAATCCAGTGCGGCTTGTGTAGCAGGGTTTGAACATAAAGGAGGTGTTGTATAAAGCTTTCCTTGTCTTGTAGATATTGTGGACCATATACATTTGTGATAGCCCCTTCCTTGGAAGAGGCTGTAGCTTTGAAGTAGGCTATTAGGGTGTCGTTTGTGGAGAAGGGGTGAAAAATATTGATCGTTTGCGGGTTCCAGAGGATGGCCAGTCCTCCAGCTGCGCCCACGGAGTCCTGAAAGAGGAAATCTCCATCTCTCCAGCTGCTTATAAAAATACTTTCCGCCTCCCTTCCTGAGCACTTGGTTTCCTGCAGAAGTAAGATATCCGGTTTCTCTGTCTTAATACAGTCTCGGAGGATCCGCTGCTTGGATCTTCCGTTAAGACCTCTAATATTCCAAGAAATAGTCTTCATCATGAGGATGATGGGGGGGGGTGGAGGTATCCCTCTGATAGCCTCTGTATCTGGACCGAGTTGATCATTAAGTGCCCTGCCTCCCTAATGAGCTGTTGAGCTGGTTTGTGACCACGCCTTTTGCTTTCCTTGGTGGATTTCTTGGGCTCGTGAATGGGATCTGACGATATGCCCAACCTTGTTGTGGATCCTACCGTGGAGTCGGTAAACACTTTGTGCACTTTCCTGAGTTTTTCTACCGGAATATGTTGCAGATCCTTTTGGTTGAGAGCCTCCTCCAACTTTTCTAGGTCTATTTCTGCCAAAGTCGTTTCATCAATAAGCATATTAGTGTCTTCATCCCTACCGGACTGTGTTGACTGAGTGGTTTCCTTTGGATGAGTTGTGTGTGATAGTTCAGGGTTTTTACCTTTCGCTTGCATTGCTGCTTTGAGGGGGTTCTGTGGATCCACTTCTTTCTGTAACTGGTTGAGAGTCTCAAAGGAATTTTTGGAAGAGGCCTTCGGGATTGAGCTTTGGTTCTGTTTCTTTTGTGTGTTCTTTCGCCTTCCTGTGACAGTGGTAAAGCCGTCCTTCTGCTTGACTTCAACTGGTTTAGGACTTGAGGCGTTCAAGGGGCAATCCCTGAACAAGTGGTCGTGCTCATGGCACTTTCTACATCTAAAGGGTATGTGTTCATAATCAATTGTTTGACTCCATTCCTTGTCCTGATATTCCAGTGTGATGGATCCCAGTAGAGCTTTTGAGATGTCCATATAGATGTAAATGCGGGCGTATGAGGTATATTTCCTTATTTTCGTGGCCTCCGAGGCTTTAACATATTGTCCCACCGTATTTCCTATGCCCATTAGTATTTCTTCCAGCCAAAATTCCTGGGGTAGGGAGTACAACCGGATCCATACCAGGGCTCTTGAGAAGTCCTCGTGCTCTGGACTGAATCTGTCAGTCCAAAACCTAAGAAATAGGCCCACTGAATTATAGAAGTATGGTCCGTTATCAAATATTATGTCCTTATCTTCTAGGTTGTACAGTATAATTGTAAAAAATCCTTTAGAGCTAAGATGTACCTCATAGTCCCCTTTAGGGTTCCACCAGTCCTTTATCCAGTGAGTGAGATCTCTCTCGGTAGGCCATAAACCCATAAATTTACCTATTAGTGCATGATCCATCATAAACTGGGTGTGTTCCCCCACCCTGGTCGATTTGATATGATAGAGAGGGGTTTTTTCCATTTTTGGAATACACTTACCTGGCAGCCAATTTTTGGAGGCTTTCGGATGGGATGTGCTGGGCTCAAGCTCCATTCCTTTGTCAAGACTTTGTTCCTGGGTAAAAAGCTGCTCCCTCAGATGCACCGGCGGTTCGAAGGCAGGCCTCTTAGCACGGGTTCCGGATCTGTCGTTCGCGGCCATGTCGTTGTACGAGGGGGGTTTCCCCCCCTCTTCCGTGCTCATTGAAGGTGGTACAAGAATCTCGTGAGTCGCAGGACTGCAGAGCTGCAAGGTGGGAGGCAGTGCTCTGACGACAGAGCGCGCAACATACAGAAACGGGTCCTGGTTCTTTGGCTCGAAGGGTTCGTTGGTGTGCTAGGTCAAGTCCAGCATCGTCAGATGTTCATTCAGGCACATGTTAACTATATTATCTAGTGAATTGTTATCAATATAATTCTAAAAATATCATAAATATTATAATTCTTATTCATTGAAATTGCACAGTTTAACTATATTATCTAGTGAGTTGTTATCGATATAGTTGTAAACATATCATAAATATTAATGATACTCTACCTATAATAAAAAGTGTTGTGTGGAAGCGTAGTCCCTACCAAGTAGCTTATAAGGTGATTTTTGGAAAATTGGGAGAGTCGAGAAATATTGTTAAAAAAACAAAAATTAACAGCATGGTAAGTAAACAATAATTAGAATAGATGTTTAAAAAAATATTAAAAAGTTATGTTCATTTGTTTTTTAGAAATGAAATGATAAAGAAAATTGTAAATATTAAAAGGTATATTGAAATTACATTGAATAGTAATTTAATAATTAATGTGCATTGCCAATCCTTTCGAACTTGTGTGTTGAATTGTCACTAAGCAAAGCAGTGCCAATTATTTTCGAGCATGTGTGTTGAGTTGTCACTAGTAAAAGCATAATCAATGTGCATTGGGAAGGACGTGAAGGTAGAGGGGATGGAAGGCAGTGATACATGCTTTGAAATATTTGTGAAGCCGGCTAGAGTGAAGCCTTTGAGCTGGAGGAATTGTAGAGAACATAATTTTTAGGTGCAAGATGTACATCACGAAATTGTAGATGGTAGAAGTTTTGGATACAAGATTTATAATAGCACCAACCTGGGGATCGATGTCTATAAAGTTGGATAACTATGGAATTATAGATCACCAAAGTTTTGGGTGCAAGATGTATATCACGAAAAAGAGGGAAGGAATGTGCATTTGAAGGGTAGGAATGTGGCGGGGATTGAAGAGAGTGATAAATGGTTTGAAAATTTTGTGAACCCAGGTATAGTGAAGCTTGCAAGTTCCACGAGCCCAGGGTCGAATTATAAATGACAGAAGTGTTGGGTGCAAAATGTATATCACGGAAGTGTTGTGTGCAACATGTATATCAGGGAACAAAGGGCATAAGAATTCGATAGCGCTAAGTTGCGACCCCGCGGTGAGATAATTGGCTAAATGTTGAAAGGGACCACAGTCGATCGGGCTCATGATGTGATGATATAGGACCAATATAGGAGTTTGAGAAAGTCAGGTTCAAGTTTAAAGATATTTTGTCTATATTTATTTAAAATGTATTTATATTATTGTATCTTAATAGATTATTTGTGGTCCAAATGTAAACCATGTTCCAGTTTGTGGGCGAATTGTAGACCACAAAAGTTTTGGGTGCAAGATGTTAGACAATTGAGAGGGGGGAGTGAATCAGTTGTTTCCGTGCTTAAACATTTATGGTTCTTTTAAAATCTTTGTAGAGACACTAAATGATGATCACAATAATGTATGGAAATAAACAATGGTACTTTCAACATCATTCACATATGTGAGAAACACAGAGACAGATATTTCCTGAGGAAACCC
>JZKD02S0589707.1:186368-200154 GCA_000966675.3 Picea glauca | reverse complement strand
GAATTTCCTTCATGGCTTGACATGTTTAAGCTCTAGGATCAACCCTTAGATAAAAGGGGTTGGCTCTGATACCAATTGTTAGACAACTGAGAGGGGGGGGTGAATCAGTTGTTTCTGTTCTTAAACATTTATGGTTCTTTTAAACTCTTTGTAGAGACACCAAATGATGAACACAATAATGTATGGAAATAACCAATGGTACTTTCAGCATCATTCACATATGTGACAAACACAGAGACAGATATTTCCTGAGGAAACCCATGTAGGGTAAAAACCTCTTTTTCTTTATATGATAAGTAATGGTTACAATATTTACAATATCATACATATGAGAACCAACTCATAATGAGGCTACAACCTCAGTTTTTCAAGCTGAAACTTGCTGAGAGCACCAACTCTCTGTTTTCTCTAGCACCCACTAGAAGGAAGCACCAACTCCCTGGTTTCTCTAGCACCAACTAGAAGGAAGCACCAACTCCCTGGTTTCTCTAGCACCAACTAGAAGGAAGCACCAACTCCCTGTGTTCAAGCACCCACCTGAACCTTTGAGGACACCAGTCCTCCCTATCTCCTCCCAACCACCCTGAAATATAAATCTTTGCTACTGAAATTTATTACAGTGATATGATGTTCAATAGTGGCTTACCAGACTTATCACTATTCTGCTGCATTTCGTTGTTTTGTCTGCCTCATTGCCTTTCTACTCACATCACTTGCTCTATCTGTTCTTTTTCTATTTATGCTATGTGGGCCATGTCCATTCACTGCACAGTTCCACTTCTGTGATGTTCATCTACTGCACTCTCCTCCTTCTTCACACATGAATCACCTACACCAAAAACAATCGCAACAAACTCCTATAGCAACAGCAACAACACCCTTCTCTTCTATGTACTGTGTATTTATAGCTTCTATGCACCTTGTGCATGCAATGTTCGCAATGCCTCTGCATGCTGAATCTGCACCGTTATCCTCCACCTCTCGAGTGTTCTGTTTGATCATCATTGTGACTCTTCAGCTTCTCTAGTGGTTCGCCCCACGTGTCCAACATCACTGTATGTTATACTTAGATTCCTCATCCTTTATGGCAGTTTGAGACTCTTCGTCTTCTTTGTGACAGTCAAACTCACCTTCTCTGTTTCATTTATAGGCCTCAATGCTCATCAGCTCTCAATCGCCTCCACGAACATCTTCATTCCTCTCAGTGACTCTTCACCTCCTCTGTCAGTCATCCCGAAGCGTCTTCGCATCCTCTGGTAGAAACCATCAATGGTTGCTAGCAATTTCATTGTGTCGTGCAACAGTAGCCCTCAGATCTCCTTCAGGTTAATCTACGTCGTTGGATGAACTTTATTAATTTTTCCTTTAAATCGGGTTTCGACATTTTGGAATTTGTGTTCTTGCCTCTCGAAGTCGCGATCCCCGAAACTCCGATATGGAGCTTATCTGGACTGACTCCTTCTCTTCCCATGACCAAGGGCTGTGACCACAACCTTATTCATAAGGCGCTTTCGCAATTTCGCATATCGCAAATTCGTAATTCAAGTTACTTTGTTTCTTTTGTCTCTCCATATTGTGATTTGCGAAACTCTGACACGGAGTTGAACCAACGGTCCAGATATGAACTTGTTTCAACGACTACGATTGGATCGCGATATCGCATATCGCAAAATCGGGATTCTTGTTGCATTTGTTTCTTTTCCTCTTGACATCGCAATTCGCAAAACTCCGACACGAGCTATAATCAACGGTCTATATTCATTCTCGATTCAATGGCTGCGATTGCATCGCGATATCGCATATCGCGAAATCGAAATTCTTGTTTTCAAGTGTTTTTGTCACTTCAAAGTCCCGATCCCAGACACTCCATAAAGAGATCATATCAATGGTCCAGGTCACTTCTTAACTTTAACAGCTGCGATTAAATCGTGATTTCGCATATCGCGGAATCGGGGTTTCTGTTGTCAATAATCTTTGTCATGTCCAACTCCCGATCCCTGAAACTCTGACAAGGACTGGGATCAACGGTCCATATTTGTCCTCGATCCAACAGTCGAGATTATATCGGGGTATCGCATATCGTAATTTCGCGAGTCCTGTGATTATTATTCTTTGACTTCTTCAACTCATGATCCTCGAAACCCCGATAGGGAGTCAGATCAACGGTCCACATAACCCCTTGAGATGGACAGTCCTCCTACTTTCGGGATTTTGTGAGCCCATTTTCTCCTTGCACTTTAAACACCGTGCAGGTTTTCCCCTATCCAACGGTGGTCGGATCCTGTGCTCAGATATAACGCCTGAGATCTATCCTCCTCTTCGACGCGCGCTCTTCTTGTTTTTATTTAGATCTGATTTCCCTCATGTTGTCGTAATTTTGGATGGAATCCAACGATCAGCGACACTTCTCCTCCAAGATTACACATCCTTCTTACTTGGAATAATTTCGACTCTGCGCTAATTCCTCCTAAGCCTGCGTTGTTCCTGTTTGTCCATCAATTCACATTCTGATCCTGCCATCTTCACTGTTGTACTTTCCATCAATGACAAGCATACACTACCTGTTAATCATTTTCCAACACAAGATGTATATCATAGAAGTGTAGATGATGAAAGTTTTGGGTGCAAGATGTATATTGCGGAATTGTAGATGAAGGAAGTTTTGGGTCCAAGATTTATAATAGCGCCAACCCGGGGGTCAGTGGAACTCCTGTAAATCGTTGTTGAATCTGTTTTTTGGTTATTAATGCCAATACGTGAACCTATGTGCTGAGTTGTTTCTAGTAAAATCATAATGAATGTGCATTAGGAAGGACAAGAATGTGGCAGGAGTTGAAGAGATCAATAAATGGATGAAATTTTTGTGAACCCGGTTATAGTGAAGGTTGTCGCCATAAAGTTGGATAAGTATGGAATTGTAGATCAAGGAAGGTTAGGGTGCAAGATGTATATCACAGAACATGGGGAATGAGATTTCAGTTGCACCAACTCGGGTACCGATGACCATAGAATTGGCTAGGTGTGAAAAGAAATGGAGGTTGATCGGACTACCGTAAATCACGGTTGAATAACGAACCTCTGTGCTGAGTTGTCGATAGTAAAAGAAAAATGATTGTGCATTGGGAAGGGAGGGAATGTGGAGGGGATTGAGGAGAGTGATAAATGGTTTGAAAATTTTGTGAATAGCACATTCCAGGAGTCTGGGTTCGAATTTTAAATCACGGAAGTGTTGGGTGCAAAATGTATATCATGGAAGTGTTGTGTGCAAGATGCATATCACAAAACATGGGGCATAAGAATTCGATAGCATTAAGTCGGGACCCAACGGTGAGATAATTGGCTAAGTGTTGAAAGGGACAACCATCGGTTGGGATGATGATGTGATGATATAGATGGAGATGAGATAACTCGGGAACCCATGACCAATCCAGGAGCTGGAGAAAGTCAAGTTCAAGTTTAAATATATTTTATCTATATTTATTTAAAATGTATTCATATTAATGTATCTTAATAGATTATTTGTGATCCAAATGTAAACCATGTTCGAATTTGTGGAGGAATTGTAGACCACTGGAGTTTTGGGTGCAAGATGTATATGGTGGAACTATAGATGACGAAATTTTTGGGTGTAAGATTTATAATAGCGCTAACCCGGGGGGCGTTCAGATTCCCATAAATCATTGTTGAATACATTTTTTGATTATTAATGCCAATAAGAGAACCTGTGCACTGAGTTGTCACTAATAAAATCATAATGAATGTGCATTGAGGATGGCAGGAATGTGGCGGGGATTGAAGAGCGATAAATTTTTTGAAAGTTTTGTGAACCCGGGTATAGTGAAGCTTACAAGTTCCAGTAGTTCGGGGTCGAATTGTAAATGACAGAAGTGCTGAGTGAAAAATGTGTATCATGGAATTGTTGGGTGAAAAATGTGTATCACGGAAGTGTTGGGTGCAAGATGTATATCATGAAACACGGGGCATAAGAATTCGATAGTGCTAAGTTGGGACGCCGCGGTGAGATAATTGGCTAAGTGTTGAAAGGGATGGTGGTCGATCGGGATCATGATTTGAAGATATAGATGGAGATGAGGATCTTGCAGTTTGGATCTCGAGAAAATTAGGTTCAATTTAGAAGCTGATTTGTTTATATTTACTTAAACAATTTTCATATTATTTTATTTTATTAGTATTCTTTGTGGCCCAAATGCAAACTATGTTCAAATTCGAAGGGTGGATCAACATTTTCATATGCAAGCATACTCTCAAATATGTGAACCTGTAATATATGCACAATACTAAAGAGGGGCATCATGTCGACACATTTGTAGATGATAGTGGCCCAACACAATATTGCATTCTTTCTATGATGTTGCCTTAAAAAAACTAAAATAACCAACATTTTTTTGCGAATTCAAGATTGACAGAAAGAAACTAATTAGATTCCATAATATTCTCCCATTAATTCATTTTAATGGGAGATGTCCTTGAGCTTTCTGCTTATTAATGCCAATCTTTTCGAACATTTGTGGTGAGTTGTCACTAGTAAAATCATAATTAATGTGCATTGGGAAGGGGCGAGGGTGGCGGAGATGGAGGGGAGTAAAAAATGCTTTGATAATTTTTTGAACCTGGGAGTCCATGAACCCGTGAAACTTTGAAGAAATGACTAAGTATGGAAAGGTGGGGCAGTCAGATAGAGTCATCATAGGTAGATCCATGCTTGCGAATTTGAGTAGTCCATGGTTGAATTGTAGATCACCCAATTTTTGGGTGCGAGATGTACACTCCAAACATGAGGCATGAGAGTTCGATAATGCCTACCCGGGAACCCACAACCACAAAATTGGTTAAGTAAGGAAATGAAAGGTGGTCATTCGAACTCGTGATGTCAAGATATAGATGGATATAGAATTTGTGAGTCTACTACCTGGGAACCCGTGAGCATAGAAATGCGACTAAGTATAGAAGAGGAACAAGAAAGGGAGAAAAGAACTTTATGATTGACACAAGAACACTTTGTCTTATAATTATCAAGCGATAGAAACACATTGCCTATGGGGCATGAGAGTTCCATAAGGCCTAGCTGGGAACCGACGGAAATAAAATTGGCTAAGTATGGAAAAGAACAACAGTCGATTGGACTCATGATGTGAAGATATATATGGATATATAATTTCTAAGTCTGCAACCCTGGGAACCTGCAAGCATAGATATGAGACTATGTATAGAAGCAAAATGAATAATAGAGGGGAAGAAGAAAAGGGGGAAAAAGGAAAGTATAGAAGAGGAAAAACAAAGGGAGTAAATAACTTTATGCATCACACAACAACACTTGGTCTTAAGTATGGAAAGGTGGGGCGGTAAGACGAATTTATTGTAGGAAGAGTGAGGCTTGCGAGTTCGAGGAGTCTAGGGTCAAATTGTAGATAAATGGAGTTTTGGGTGCAAGATGTATACCCGAACATGGGGCATGGGAGTTCAATAGTGCCTACACGAGAACCCGCGGCCATAAAATTGGCTAAGTATGGAAACAAACAACGGTCGTTTGGACGTGTGATGTGAAGATATAGATGGATGTAGAATTTCTCACTCTACCACCCTCTGAACCCGCGAGCATAAATATGCGACTAAGTATAGAACCATAAACGGATAATACAGGGAAAGAAGAAAAGGGAAGAACAGGTAAGTATAGAATAGGAAAAATAAAGGGAGAAAAGAACTGTATGTGTCACACAAGAACACTTAGTCTGATAAATATCAAGCTATAGAAACACATCAACTATGGGAAAAACATTTCCAGCCATGGAATATAGTTGGAGCTCAACAGATCCTGGTTCAAGATAAAAAAATATGTTGTTTATATCTATCTCAACAAGCAATAGACAAAATATATGACTTGGTACATTTATATGCAAGCATTCAGACGAAGTTATCGTAGGTAGAGTGAGGCTTGGGGATTTGGGTCTGAGATCGAATTTTAGATCACCGAATTTTCTGGTGCAAGATGTATACCGCAAACACGGGGCATGAGATTTCGATGGAGCCTCTGCAGGAACCCGTGGCCATAAAATTGGCTAAGTATGAAAGCGAATGACGGTCAATCGGAATCGTGATGTAAATATATAGAGGGACATAGAATTTGTCACTCCACCATCCTAGGAACCCGCGATCATATACATGGGACTAAGTATAGAACCATAAATGGATAATAGAGGGGAAGAAGAAAAGGGAAAATTGATAAGTATAGAAGAGGAAAAAGAAAGGGAGCAAAGAACTGTATTCCTCACACAACAACACTTAGTGTGATAATTATCAAGTGATAGAAACACATCAACTATGGGAAAAACATTCTGAGTCGTGGAATACAGCTGGAAAAATTGGACAACGTATGCAGATCAGAGTTTTTGTAATCATACCTCTTAGACTCTGGACCGTATACTATGATGGAGGTTTCACTTCTACTTGGCAATAGTTCTTGTGAACCAAAAAACATGTGGTGTAAATGACATAAACATTTTTACCATGTCATAGCAGAATAAATAACTGCAGATATTTGTTTGGTAAACATAGCAATAGCATAATCTATGAATCCTTACCTTCGGCATTGTCGTTGTGTCGATGTTTGCAACATTTCACTACCCATGTCCATGTCACTTATGAGACAGTGGCTATGAACATGTGTATATTTTTCATACTCATTATGGATGTGCATCAAGCATACACATTGTATTTGTTGTGGCATATTGTACTCCAACTTTCCCAAATGTGGCACATAAGGCTCCATCCTTGTGCTCAATTATTGTGCTCTTGTTTCAATGTAACAATACAGAGAATACAATGGACATGAAAGCAAGTTTCTATGTAGGAACACATGAAAAAAACATGGAGTACAAATTTATTTATTTCAAGATAGAAGCACAAAAAATACAATTGACATGAAGATAAGTTAATATACAGGAAGATATGGAGTATCCAAGGAAAGGAAAAAAAAAACAGAACTACAAACCAATGGAACAAATATAGACAAAGTAAATGAAAAAAAAATGGATATGGAATACAGGTAGAAGTGTGCACCTTTGCATGGATTATTCTACATTTATGGTTAAGAGTTATTTGCCTTGTCCAATTTTTCTTCTTGTTTCAATGAAAAAAATTACAAAACAAAATGGACATGAACATAAGTTGACATGTAAGGAAAAATCAAGGAATATGTACATTGAGTAAATAAAATAGAATAAAAGGAATAGAGTAACAAATAGTGTTAGAAGAATGTATCGGTTTTTTTTTTTGTTCATCCATGTTGGTGTATATATAAAAATTTGTGTAAAAAAATTTTGTGTCCAAAATCAATGACAAACCAGGGAAAACTAAGAAGTTGGATAACTTGGTTTTCTGCAATAAGCTAGACAGTTATGCTTTGAAACATAGAAATATGATTTTGCAATATGTTTGATGTATATTTCATAATTCAAGTGCAATACCAATTGTATCGTGATCAGATGAGTATGTGTACAAACCAGGGAAAACTAAGAAGTTAGATAACTTGGTTTTCTGCAACAAGCTAGACAGATATGCTTTGAAACATAGAAATATGATTTTGCAATATGTTTTATGTATATCTCATAATTCAAGTGCAATACCAGTTGTATCGTGATCATACCGGTATGTGTTTAAGATAAAGACGTTGTATTGAGAAATGGGCACGTTCGACCATACATGGTCAATAAGTGTGTTTTGTACATGGTTTATGTTGTTCAAAAGAAAGAAGAGACTATATTTGCACGTGTAGTTTTCCAATTCTTTTGTTCTAGCATTATTTTGTAGCATGTCAATATTGAAGTCTCCTACAATAGAAAAGGTTTCATTCAGATACAAATGGTCTAATGCATTGGAAAGAACATTTACTATGTTGGAGAATGTTGCATGCAAAGCAACATAGAGATTCAATATTGCAATTTCTGATTCATGGAGAAATACTTTTGCAAGCACCATCTCAACATTGTTTTCTTCGAAATGTATATGCTCTAAAATTGTTACATGTTTTTTTTACTAATATCATCAACCATGTGTAATGTAACTCAATATGCAATTGTGATTTGGAAATTGCTTGTTTTGCATGCATAATGTCATGTATGTTTCCTATAAGAACATAATATTGGATTGCATTGTGTCATAGTCATTGAGTATATCATCCATGTGTGCATGTAGACTCGGCATGTTAAGTGAGAGAATCGATACATATGAGTTTGTTTGTATGGATTGGTAATCATATTGTTGATTCCACTTTGCAGTAGTCCTAAGGTGTTGCATCTCAATATCAACTTTGTGTTTGAATTTGAAGTTATCTTTTGTAAGAGGACTTAGTAAATACAAGGAGTCTATACTTTTGACACGAGACCGTGTTATGTATACAATTCCATGCATTCGAATTCCAACAGGGTCAAATGAAACACTATCAATTGTTAGTCCTTGTGATCTGTGGATTGTACGTGCACATGCAATTTTAATTAGAAATTGTTTTTGAATCTTCAGTCAACCTGTCTTTGCTGATGCCGATACTAGTTTTGATATTTGCAAGATAGGTGTCCAATCACTTGCAGTGTTTGAATTATATAGATAATCCAACTTGTTTGTTTATAGATGGCCTATATGCAGTTCATGGAACTTAATCCAAAGGACATCAAGTTTTTATGTTTTGGTATAGCCTTTGAGTATTCCATCTGTACCATTGACCAAGCCATCCTGTCAATCATAGTTGCAGGCATATATTTCAACCAGCATGTCTAATTTTAGGACAAGTTGCAAAGGCAAAGTGGTTGTATGTTCATGACGTGGCACATTTTCATGGTTGTCTTCTTCGAGGTCAATTGAATTGATGATGATAACATTGCTAGGCATGAGCGATAGCATGTACCTGTTATGTGTTGCAACATCCCTATTCGTGTAGAAAAGGTAAGGGAAGGTTGGGTAGGTTGGTGCAGGTCGCATGCACCTTGAATTGATATATGTTAAGTCATCATGTGCTTGGTTGTTTGTGCACATTCTATACATAATTGCAATAAATGTTTCATCTGTATGGCACATTGTAGTATGTAATTCAAAGAATTTTATATTGTCTTTCCAGAAGTCATGCATCACTATTTAGATGTTGACCGTAGGTTGTTCAAATATCAAATAATCTTGGATGGGTTGTGTCTGGTAAAGATCCTCATAGAATATCGTGTCAATGTTTCCAAAGTATTTTGTGTGTACATGTTTTATGTTTCTTAGTCGGTTGTCAATGGAATAAAAGAAGCGAATCCCAATCAAAGATGCCTCATCTATGAAGACAAGTTCAAGTTCATCATAAATATTAGACAAGGTATCTAACATTTCCTTGCTGAGTGGAAGAAACTATGACTTGTTAAAAGGCATAAAAAATGCAGAGTGGACTGTTGTTCCACCTGCATTATATGCAATGTTCCCTGTGTATGAAACTATTAGGCCCTTTGGTTTCATAGGATCGAAGGAATTTTTTGAATCATAGATTTGTATAAGAATTTGGAATAGTGCTCTCCTTGTGAATGTCTTGCCTGTTCCTTCTATGCTTGTAAGTAACAAGTGCATAGGAGTGTGCATGTTCAAGCATTTTTTAAGCGCAATGTCCTTTAGAATTGTTTTTGGTTATCGATTCAACAGACGTCTGATTCTGTGTATTCATCATTTTCAATAAGGAAAGGGTGTTTTGTGACTTGAAAACCAAGATTGATACATTTTTCAATGTCGCCTGCTTGAGGACGAGGAAACTTTGCTTACAAGTCATAGGACTCACAGAGAGTTCTAGTTGTTTTACGGTTTGTGAATGTCTCATCAATATTGTCAAGGTTTTCTAGTTCATTAACTGCACTTTTTAGATCACCCCATGTTGGATTAACATTGTATGTAAATCTAGATGCAGTGGTTTGCACTATAGTCTCAAAGGCAATATACACAACTTCCCATGTAGGGAAGTTATTTTTTAATGTGTTTTTGTTTTCATCGAACAAAACATATAACAATACTTTTTCTCTACAATAGTTTGCATAGTCAGTATGTTTGTTGTATTTGACAAAGTGTATCACAGAGGGATTTTTTCTTTTTGATATGGGTGCACCATTTTTTTTGTAATGCAATACGAATTCTACTAAGTAGATATGCTTAATAGGATATGGACGCTGGAGGTAATAATCAATAATAGATCAACATAGATGTCCTATGAATTGTCGAGATCTTGTTCTAGCAAAGACGGTGGTTTAAGCACAAATGTGTGTTTCTCTAGTGGAGATGTGTTTATGAAGACACATTTCCTTGAACTAAAATTGAGGGGTAGGGAAATTGCAATGTGGACTACTTGTTGAGCAGACATTTGTTGAATATTAAGTAATGTATTTCCAAGCATATGTATCATTTGCATAGAATCAATATGACTTCTTTCATGTTCACTTGTCATAGATTTGTCAACCTTTTTCATATACGAGGTACAATATGACGCTAGAGCATATGCATTGAGGAAATACTGCGCATCTATATTTGCATTCCACATAACTAGCATGTCCTTGGAAAAAGTGTTGTTCCGAATATGGGAAATTTTTCGTTTAAGGAAAATTGTTGGTTGTTTAAGCGTACATTGTATGGCTTGGATGTACTCATCTTATGTTAGATTTAGCTCTGTCAAGAAGTCATCGAAGCTCATTAACTCATCAAAGTCTCATTGCTCTAGAAATTCAAACAAGGATTTAGATTTCTCAATGAAAACATTGTCCTCTAAACTAAGTGTCTCTATGATTCTTATTGTTCTCATTGGAGGCACAGGTAAGTTGTATCTGCAATGTGAGTTTTTTTGTTTTTTACAACTTTTTGTATGATAATGTCTATGAACTTTGGAAAGTTCTGGATACAAATGATTTGTGTTTCATGTTATGTATTTTTCCACAAACTGTTCGATCTGTGAGTTGTTGTCAGTTCCATAGACCGATGCACCCTCTATCCACAACAATGCATGGTCATGCTCACTCCCCCTATTCTGGAATTAAGTCACAAAAAAGTAGTTCGATATTTTTCTGAAAAACATTTCATCATGGCATATCAATTGTATCAAAGCATTTATTTTATGTCTATAGTAGCGAGTACATGTCATTGGTCTTTTTTTATGAGGTAGTCAATGTCATCATTTTCTATTGTATCAATTTGTTTTTTCTGTTTCCCGTTCCTATGAAATTCAGATAATGTAGCCACCAACGGATCCCAATGATGCTCTGCACTTGTAAATGTGATGAAAAATGTTGGCAGTCCCAATTGTCGGATCATTGCAAAAATAATTTTCTTATTTTTTTGCAAATAGTCAGGAGAGATGCGAATGTTTTTGAAATCTATGTATCCAATATAAGATTTCAGGATTTTTTCTAGGTTTGCTTTATACTTGACATCTTTGTCCAACAACTTTATTTTTTGTAGTTGGCCTTTTCTGAGTCGCACCCACATGCAAGACAACACTTTCTCTTTTATTATGCGCATTGTTTTGAAAAACAAATTTGTTGTGTGATGGGAGAAGTCACCGCTTGAATGTAGCATCTCCCACCGAACTATTTTATGGTAACTGAATCATTCTGTAATCTCACTGGGACGTGGATCTCCATAGAAAAATTTTGGGAAGTTCATTTCCTCAGCAAATTTGTCCTTGAATATTCCAAGTGGACGTTGCCCCTCAGGAGGTGCAATTTTGACAATCTTGTCTTGCAAGTCACGAATGTGTTGTGAGTCAGTGAATCCATGTATCAATGTTTCAGCAGGTGTTTCATTCTCCGATTAATCGCTTGTATCAAATTCACTAACGGTTTCAAGAGTCTATGCAGAGTTGTCATCCCCTTCTCCAAGAACATTGTTCTAGTTCTCATTTATGCAAATGTTATGTGCTTTGTATAGGGCCCTGGAACATAATTATTTTAATGCTTTCATGACAACATGCACATGCACTTTACCTGTCTGGTATGAATTCTTGTATTGCAAGCGTCTTTTGAGAGTCAAAACAATTGTCATTGTATCGCTAATGAATTGTGGCAAGGATTTTTTCACAACATCTAGTTGGACAGACACATTAATAATTGATCCTATTAAGCCCATTTGGGATCGTTTATAGCCCCAGGGTCTGATTTGTGCAAATGCAATTCACAGAGACACAAGTCTCTCTTCTAATTTTGTAAGTACACTTACATTTGGTAGTGGTGTATTACATCTTATTTGGTTAGGCATTGCAAAGTGTGAAAATTCTCCATTTTCAAGCGACCGTTTGCATGAAAGACAAATATTACCATTGGAAAATGTTTTATCATTTAGTGTCAAGAGACGGTATTCTTCTTCCAAATCAGGTGTGAAAGACTTAGTGTTTTTTTAGAAATTCAATTGATCACAAATTGCACATGCAATGGAAGGAGTGTCTTTTATTTTTTTCATATAGATCTGTTTTTCATCTTTCTTCCATAGGGAAGTATGCAAAGAAAGTGTTTGTTGGTTTTCATTGGTAGCAGTGCATGGTGTTGGCTCTAGCCCATGAAATTTGATTTTTTCCTCTTGGTCAGTGCCATGACCATTGTGGGATATGTGATCGTACCTGTTTCTCTCATGTATCTATTTTTTCAAGATGTGGTAGGTTAACTTATGCTTACCACTGGAAACTAGTTCAACTTGTTGAGAAGCCATGTTGGAGGTGGAAGTGACATTTCTTATGAGCATTTCATCCTCACCGTCTCGATGATGCAAACTGTTATGTTCTTTGTCATTCGACATGTGATGTTTATGCTCAACAAAAAAAATGAAAAAGCGATTGTGTTGTGCACAAACGATTTTTTTTTGGTTGTGATATGTCAGTTTCTGTCTAGAACAAAGCGTAGTAATGTATTTTTTCTCTCACGTATGACATTTTTCAAGTTGTGATAAGTTAGTCTACGTTTTTTGTTCAAGTTCAGGATGGCCTCATGGAAACTGGGATGAGTTTCATTCTGATTAAATAACATGCGACGCTTATGCAGATTTGATGTGGGTTGGGTGGCATTAACACTAGACCCTGAACTGGTAGTATTTCCAATACCACCAATGTATTTTTTTATCTCACCTATAACCTTTTTCAAGTTGTGATAAGTTATTCTACATTTTTTGTTTAAGCCCTGTATGGCCTCATCACAACTGGGATGAGTTTCATTCTCATTAAATAGCATGCAACGCATATGCAGATTCAATGCGGTTTGGGTGGCATGGACAGTGGACCCTGAACCAGTAGTATTTCCCATCAAAGGTTGATAAAGGATATGTGGCATATCATTTTTCAACGAGATGATGTCAATTGTCTGATCGTAGTTTGCATCAATACACCAGGAATGGACGGTTCCATCTAGTAGGGCCGACCAGACCTGGATATTTACTCTGAATATGATAGATAGCCATTGCAAATAGAATCTTCCACCCTCTACATTTTCTTTTTCACATGGCACTGCCATGTTTACAAGGTATTCTTGCCAACTTCCAATTGTCGGCATATTTTCTAGGAGATATGGTGAAAGGTGTTGATGCAAGAAACTAAAATCCTGCTAGTTGCCGCCTATAATTTCATTTCAAAAGGATTGTATAGTGTAAATCCACAACAACTTCACATTGAACTTTGTTAAGAACCAAATATCAATATAGCATAGAAAAACCTCAGAAAAAGTACTCAACGCCTTGAAAAAGAGATAATTTCAAATAATAAGCCTCTTTGAGGGGGCAACCTCCTTTT
>JZKD02S0589707.1:166756-181646 GCA_000966675.3 Picea glauca | reverse complement strand
GGCAACCTCCTTTTACCCCACTTAAATGTTCAAGTACAAGATGATTCAAAATGAAAATGTCTCCTTGGTATATATAAGAGACTAGGAGGTATAATTACAACTAATGGCCTAAAACTGACATAAATAAAATAACATTACTAATATAATATTCCCCAATTAAGGGGTAATGAGCCAATATTAGGGCTTAACAAACTTTGTTTCTGCCAAATAGAAAATTGCATTGAACAGACTATCTCCACAACTAGATGCAACAGTTGTCGCTATCTGCAAGTCATGGCAGTGTATACAATGCATAATTCATTTCCATTCCAATTCAAGGTCTTTGAAAATGAGGGACAAGTAAATATGAGGTCCTCCAAGATTTCATATGGATAATTTTCTATACAGTAGTGGTTCATAATGACCACCGACAGGATTGGCATCATGGAACAAGATGCAATATGGATCGCTAGATGCAGTTTTGTTGAATAGTATATATCTTATTTTTCTTGTCAATGACCATATTCCAATTGATATATTGAGCCACTTGTACAACCACTGTATACAAAATGTATCTCCCCAAATTCCCCTTTCACGTGCAGGAAGAATTATAGATGCAGACAAGTGCATCTTTGAAAAATATGTAGTGACATCATGTATTCCATGCAACCGCCAAAGAAAATCAGATGCCAATTTGTATTGATAGGAATCCAATGCCTCAACATCGCCATTTTTTAAACATCCCAAGAAATAATCTATCAATCCATTGCGCAGGTCAATCGAGGAATAACATAAATGCAATAGAACCTAAAATGCATTGAAAAGGTAATCTCCTACAATATACATGAATGCATCCAATCTAAAAAGCCCATTTATATGCAATACCTGGTCAATTTTGTCATGTACAATGGAGTCTGTATCTATTTCATAGTACTCAACATCTATTACTTGTTTCATCTCTTAAGTTGTGATTTTCAAGATGTTTCTCAGCTATATTCAGTTTATATGCAAACAGACAAAAAAAAAAGATAAATAGAAAACTATAAGTGCAGAACTGCATACCAATTCCGTTATGTATCCTTCAACCTTATTCTTGTCAAATTCAATCCCCCTAGTCATTACAGCATGTGACAAGCAAACAAACGTATAGTGAACAATGAACCAAACAGAAGAGACAACGCAAATAAATAACACTATAAATTTGATGAGCACAAAGACCGATTATTCAAGGTGTATCATTTTTTAACCTATTATTGGAGTGCATCCTACAAGATTTTTAGTGGCAGAAGATGCTTTGTAAGACACAAAGTCAAGAGGTGGATGGAGTTTTTGAATTATATAATAAAAGCATGCCCTGTCACAAGACCCTGGAATATGCTTGCCCCCTATGAAAACTTTGAATTCATTTTTTAAACTCCTTTGCATTGCTATTTTGGAAATAGCTATGGTACGATATCTATAGCATCCCCATCGTTACAACTACATGCGACACAACACAAAATAATTTTTTTTTAAAGCGAGACAACAACAATTAAACAATGCAACTTGACGACGAATACAATGCACATAGATCAGGCAACAATAAATAACAACTCAAACAATGTCACATCATGAAGCTGGATGAAACATGCGATAATTAATAGACAAATAAAAATGACTACCCACTGGACACAAGAAAGACAATGCCTACAATCTAAAGGACAACATCAACCATCCGACACAATGACTTCGACAACCAGTAACTAGAAATCTCTACGACACATAAACCAACGCATTGAGGCATTACAAAATCAAGTACCAACATCAATTACAACGAACAACGCCCACATAGGGAATCACAGACTTCGACCAAGTTATCATTCGCCTCTATCCATCAGGGCGCACAATGATCCCCTCATCAGGAATCATGCCATCACCAGGCGATAGGCGTGACAGTAACCAAGGTGCAACACGACACATCTAGACCAATAACCCAAGAAAAATTCAACGCGCTAGGAGACCGTATTTTCCAATTCCAATATCAAATACGTATTTTCCTAAGGAGGAATTTGCTATCTTGTAAACTGAAACAATACAAAACATGTCTTTTAAAACAATAAAACAAATGTCTTTTAAAACTGAATATGCTATCTTTAAACTAAAAAAATATAATAAAATTGCTATCTAAGGAATGCATTTAAAATCGTTATCTATATAATCTATATGTTGATATTACTGTAATTGATGTATTTATTATTGTATTTATTGATAATTATTACTGTATTCAAATCGTTGCCTAATTTTTGACTATCAATATGCTATCAATCGTTATCAATATGCTATCATCAGACTATGAGTAAAATCACTGTCAACATACTTACCAATATGTTATTAATAAAATCACCATTAATAAAATCTGTTATCACTATGTTATCAACATGTTATTAATAAAATTACCATTAATAAAATATGCTATCACTATGCTATCAACATGTTATTAATAAAATCGTTGTCACTATGCTTATTAGTAAAATCATTGTCTATTAAACCATATGATTTGTTGTCCTTTAAACAATATATCGATTTAAACAATCAATTATATCATTGTCTTTTACACAGGATTAACAAATATAAAAAAGGACTTTAGCAAGAATTTAAAATATGTATTGTTGTCGTGTTATCGTTGTCTTCAAAAGGTTAACAAATATAAAATAATTTAGTAAGGAATTAAATATATATCTTGTTGTCAACAAAGATGGTAAATCATTGTCTTTAATAAATGGTAAGTCGTTGTCCATTCACTACAGGATATCATCGTCTATCAATCATTCATACCAAAAAGGAAGATCATTGTCATACACAACATACAATGCAATAATTACGCCCAACCAATTACATAGACAAGAAAAACGCAGTTGTTACAGAGTCACAAAGGCAACAATTAATTCGTTGTCATTCCATTATATAAATTCATTTTACAGTAACCAGCCTATTGATTGATGAAGCTATAAAATCATGGTATATCATAGGTAGGTGTCTTATCAATAATAATTATGGGAAACGCTATGTGAAATTTGGGTAATTCTCCCCAAAAATCGTGGGGTAAAATCTGTGTGATTTGCCAAGAAATCATGATTGCGTATTGTGTAAAGTGCCACGAAAATCGTGGTATGAAGGCTATGTATTGGGCCACAAAAATTGTAGTTGGAAGTTGTGCAAAGTGCCATGAAATAGTGGTTTGAAGGTTGTGTAACGGTCCACGAAATTCGCAGTATGGACGCTGTGTAAAGCGCCACAAATTAGTGGTGTGAGTGTTGTGTGTTGGGCCACAAAAATCGCAGTTTGGAAGCTGTGCAAAGTGACACAAATTGGTGGTGTGAAGGATGTGTGTTGGGCCACAAAATCGCAGTATGAAGGCTGTGTAATGCCAAGAAAATCATGGGGTACATGCAGTGTAGAAGCTACCCCTTACGTAGAGATTTATCAATCCGAAAATTGTTGGGATTGGTCATTTGTTTACCATTCACACAGATATTTATCATACATGTACACCAACGATTGTCATACATAATTTATAAGAATGCCATTGAAATTTAATACAAAATATATAAAAATATTTACAATTGACGTACAGAATCTTGTGCATAATATAATAAGAATAAACCCTTGAAATGTAAATGCAGAAAGACTAAAGATATCAAACAAGTAGATGCTTGAACAACCTTTTATACTGATGTGAAAATACAGATCAACAAATAAAATCTGATGTTTAACATTTAAAAAGGAATCACTGTCTAAAATCTTAGTGGTAATCATCCACAAAGAAGGTGCAAGATTAAACATTCAACATTTAATTAGTCAACGCAGAGATAAAATTCTGGGAGGGATGCAGGGATTGGCGTAAAGGAAATGAAAAGATCAAAGGTTAGTCAAGCAGAGTGAATCAATCAAAGTGCAAAGATACTCATTCACAATAAGGCGCAAAGGTTAGGGATTAATCACAAGAGAAAAATGCAGAGATAAGTAATGGATAGATGGTTGGGTGAAAAATTTATCCTTCACCTATTATCCATGCAGAGGAAAGAAAGGCATTTGAATCTATAGGTATTTAAACACCGAAGTGACGACCATCGATTCGGCTCCTGGTCGACTGCTCAAGCACGGACTAACAACTAAGGGGATAAAGGATAGAATATAAACCACATTTTTTCTTCATAAATATCAATCAAAACAAATGTAGAGAATTCATTGCAATCAGGGATTGGATTCGCCATGGGAAATTAATCAAATACAATGAGCATAAGGAAATACAAATACTGTAGGAAAGCGGGTGCAATAAAGATCATGACAATGAAATCTTCGACCGAGGACAGAAAAATAACATGTGTAATTTAAAATTTCATTGCAAGTAACAACTTTAACAGGTGTACCTTAGCCAAACGCGAATGCTCTGAAGTTGTTGTCTCACGCGCGCTCCGTCCATCTCTTGCTTGCCAACCAATGTGACCTTAACGGTACCTCCCAGCCAACGCTAGGGGTACTCTTCTTCCCCTTGAGCCCCCTGAGCTGCAAAGGGGCCACACACACAATACCAGAGAACTACTAGCACCCAACTTGCCTTGCAAGGTGGATCTACCACTCGTTACCCGAGCTTGTTATCCCAACTCCCCCAAGAGAAAGTTCAGTCAAGGAAAAAATTAATAGTGTAATGTTACGCAAAAATATGAGGTCCATACTCCCCCTCCTCCATCGTTTTTATAGATTTTTTAAGCAATTATTTTCCCAAAATCTCATTAAATTCCTTTTTTCAGTTAATTAATTTCGATAAAAATCTCCCCCGTACACATGTCACCCATCCCCTAGTTGCACCATAAAAACAATTTTATTAATTATTTATTTATTCCTATTTCTCTCACCCACCTAAAAGCATTCCTAAAAACACTCCTTGGTGTCCCAATATTCCCTTACAAATCTTAAATGACTTACGCCTTACTTAATTCCTAGTTGAGTTCATAAATAGCAAGTTCCCAAGGCAAGATTCCTTACTAAGTTAGACATTCATCTTTTTCTTTATGTTTCCCTTTTTATTTAGGTTTTCCCTTTTTCTTTAATTTTTCTATTTCTTTTAAGTTTCTCTCTTTTTCCTTTTTAACTAAAAATTAATTTATCAAGTGTAGATGAAACAACCATTTACCCTATTTTCCTTTTTTATTTTTTTTACTAAAATTAAATTAGCAAAAATAGATAAAACCAACTATTTCCCTTTTTAAAATTTTAATCCTCCATTATAATTTTGACTTTAATAATAATAAAAAATTATTACCCCCCCCCCTTCTTGTTAGATGTTTATTTGTTATTATTATTATATTTGTTTTACCACATGTTCTACTTAGACCTGCATTTTAATTTCACTAGGTTGGGTGACATTTTTATTAGGGGAATTGTTTTTAAATATAACTTATCCCATAATTCATTTTAAGGTCATCTAGGTTTATTCACTTACCAGTTAAAATCGCAACGTGCCCTTCGGGACGCACTAGGTGCTCCAAGGGTGCCACTCACCTCTTTCTGTTTTCTTTGCGTGATGTTCCCTTGAAGACACACTATGTGCTCCAAGGGTGTCACTTGCCTCTTTTCATTTTCCTTGTGTGACATGCCCTTAAGGATGCACTACATGCTCCAAGGGTGACACTCACCTCTTGAATGACTTTGGTAGACGTCAAAAACCCATGGAGTCAATACTCCTCCAGGTGATATTATGGGAGACTAAGGGCCTCTAAGGAAAAAGTCCTATGCCTTATTATGCACCCCTTAGAATCATCATGAGAGACTATTGCAGTCTGCCCTCACGACATTATGGGTCTTCTTGAACTAGGTAATCATTAACCTACAGTTCGAGCCACGATGATTAACCTACAGTTTGAGCCATGATGAGAGTTCTAGTAGGTTGTGGCAAGGCTTCTCCCACTCCTCTCCCTCAAAGTCTTTGTTTGTCGTGCGTGACCCCTCTACTCCACATGTGAGTATAGTCGGCAAGCTATCGTCAACCTACATCCATCAACGAATCTTGTCAGCAAGAATAATCAATCATCATAACATCTAATAATATGTACATATGTCACATCGAAAATATTCAACCCAAAATTCCACTCCATGACTCAATCCAGAGTCCAAGGGGTTTCATCGATGCCTCTGCATCCTTGAGGTACAAAGTTCTACACACTCAGGAGAACCCATTCAATAGAACCTGTCTATGTCAATACAACAAAATAACATATCATCACATCCATAATGCCTCATAATCATAATCAAACATCCAATAGTATAATAATCCAGACCACTTGCAAGCAAGTGTCCTCAAAGAATAAGTTCGCTTAGTGCGTGCAAGAGAGGGATGTTACATACACCCCCTCTTGGTATAAACTTCATCCCAAATTTTCACGGTATATAAGTGTTGAAATAAAGTGTATCACAGTATCATAAGTCTATCCATCAAATAAAAATGGAAACTGTTGATGCATATCATATGCATCCTCCCAGGTCATCGAGTGTGAACTATAATTGTCCCACTAGACCTTGACCTAATCTATTTTTCGACATCATAGCTGTCAAATGCGATGGTCTAGGATGAGGATTAGATCCATCGTGAACACATCCTCGTCAGATACCTGCAAGGAACTCATGTCAATAACATGTGTAGGATCACTAATATAATGTCTCAAAACAGATACATGAAAAACATCGTGCATACGCCTCAAAGAATCAAGAAAGGATAGTCGATAGGCCATGGGCCCCTCCCTTTCCACAATATCAAAAGGTCCCACGAACCTAGGAGAGTGTTTAGCACCCTTTCAAAAATTTATCAAACTCTTATGCGGTTTCACCCGCAAGAAGACTCGATTTCCAACTTCGTAACAACGGTCGACACGATTTGCATTGACATAACTCTTATGTCTATCTTGTGCTTCCTTGATCCTTTGTCTTATTGTTTGCATTTGATATTCCATTTCTTGGATCGCTTCTGGCCCCACCAGGACCCTATCCTCAAGTTGATCCCAACTCAAGGGTATCTGACACGGTCGCTCATAAAGAAACTTGAAAGGTGCCATCTTATTGGTGATTTGATAACTATTGTTATATGCGAATTCTACCAGTGGCAAGAATTCTTCCCAACGCTTATGTTGGTCTATCACGTACATACGCAACATGTCCTCCAAGATTTGGTTTGTTCGTTCGGTCTTCCTGTCTGTCTCTGGGTGATATGTAGTACTAAATTTAAGTTGGGTTCCGAAGGCCTCTTTGAAACTAGTCCAAAATCATCCAGTAAACATTGATCCTTGATCGGATATAATCCTCTTAGGCACGCCATGAAGTCTCACAATATCACTAATGAAAAATATAGCTATGTCAGGTGCCTGATACATCATACATACTTGAATAAAATGAGCACTCTTCATCAAAGTGTTGAGTACCACAAAAATCGAGTCATGTCTCCTTGCCGTCAATGGAAATCCAACAATGAAATCCATCGAAATGACCTCCCATTTCGATTCCAGAATTGTGTGTGGTTGCATTAATCCTGTTGGATGTCTATGTTTCGCCTTCACTTGCTGACATTCTAGACATCTTTCCATGTAGTTGATTATGTCTTCCTTCATTCCTTTCTAGAAGAATAAGGGTTTAAGTTCTGCCCTCATCTTCATGACTCTCGAGTGAGCCATGTACACTTCTCTATGAGCCTCACTTGGGATCAAACTTCTCAACTTGTCATTCAGTGGTACGTAAATTCAACATTTAAATCTCAATAATTCGTCGTTGTCCAATGTAAATCCTTAAAATATTGGTATCATCATTGTGTTTTGTCCGATAAAATCCTTGACCTCTTTGTACCAATCATCGTCACGTTGTAAAGTTAAAATATTTTCATGTAGATTCGTCTAAAGAGGCATCACCAAAAAGATGTTTGGTCTCGAAATTGTACTCACTAGGAAATTTCGACTAACATCGTTGTCGCATGTTCAAGTCGCTTTGTGTAAAGATATGTTGTAGTCCAAAGTGGTCCTTTTTTAGTTCAAATTTTCATCCAATAAGGTAGTGTCTCCAAACTCTCAAAGAATATACAATGGCTAACAACTCCAAATCCTGCGTTGCATAGTTCTCCTCATGCCTTCTCAACTTCCTTGAGTTGTAAGCGATCACTTGACCGTCTTGGATCAAGACTCTGCCTAAGAATTCCTTGGATGTGTCAGTGCATACCAAGAAGTCTGCATCCATGTCGGGGACCTTTAGTATCAGTTTCATTTCAACAGATCCTTGAGCCTCCAAAATGCCTGCGTGCATTTCTTGGTCCAAACAAACTTCTTGTTCTTCTTTTGCAATTCCATAATCAGATTTTCTATCTTTGAGAAACCCTTAATGAACCATCAATAGTATCCTTATAAGCCCATGAAGCTACTCGCTTCTGGAACATTCGTCAGCGCAGGCCATTCCATAATAGCCTCGATCTTTGTTGGATCCACGATGTTACCTTCACTGAAGATGGCATTCCCTAAGTAGTGAATCTTCGATTGATAAAATGAGCATTTAGACAATTCCTCATTCACTTTTTTATCTTGTAGACACTGTAGTACCAAGTGCAAGTTCTCATCATGCTCCTCCATTATCTGAGAGTAAATCAAAATATCATCAATGAATACTTGGATGAACTTGTCCAAGTAGTTGCGGAACACCCCGTTCAAAAAACTCATAAATACCCCTAGGGCGTTCGTCAGTCCAAACAGAAAAACAATAAAATCGTAATGTCCCAACTTCATCTTAAAGGGAGTCTTAGGGATGTTTTCCTCCTTGATATGCAACAAGTGATACCCTGATCTCAAATTGATATTTGAAAACACCGTCTCACCCTTCATATGATCAAACAGATCATCAATCCTTTGCAATGGATACTGATTATTAATCGTTGCTTTGTTCAATTGATGATAGTCAATGCAGAGTCTCCACGACCCATCCTTCTTCCATATGAAGATAATCGGCACACCCCATGGTGACACACTTGGATGTATAAGTCCCAGGTCCAGAAACTCCTTCAGTTTCATTATTAACTCCTGTAACTCTGGGGTCAACATTCGATAAGGCGTTCTTTCTATCGGTTTAGTCCCCGGTTTTAGGTCTATGGTAAATTCCAATTCCCTCTCTAGCGACATCCCAAGAAAATCCTCCAAGAAGGTGTCCGCAAACTCTCTCAGCACTAGAAGGTGTTCTATACCTTCCACTACTCCCTTCTCGTTTAATGCAAGGATCAAATAAAGCTTACATCCCTTGCGCATGCTCTTTCGTAGATGCAAGGAAGAGATGAACCTCAGAGAAAATACCTGGTTCCGACCTACAATCACACGTCTTTGTCCATCATCATCGACCAATCTCAATTGTTTCATCTTACAGTTGAGTATCGCCTCATGCAATTCCAACCAGTCCATATCGATCATGATGTCATAAGATCCTAGGATTGTGACGTACATGTTGGCCCTGGTGAAAAACTCTCCTAGTTTAAGGCTACAACTCGTAACCTTCCCTCCAACCTTTTGTTTGGCCCCTGAAGCCATTTCTACAAAGATAAACTCATCATGTTTGACTTCCTTTACCTTAATTATTTTTAGCATTGCACCAGAAATGAAACTCTCGGTAGCACCGAGATCTTTCAAAATACTAAGGGTTTGGTCAGTGACAGTACCTGATGTATCGAGCACATATGACTGGTGCTCTTTCTCACAGTTATTCACCGTTGCATGAATCTGATGGGCCTTTCCCAAATCTCCCACGGTAGTGGGTCCATCTGATCGATATGCTCTAGTCCTCTCCACTAGGCAGTCACGTTGGTAACGTGCCTCCCCACATGTCCAACACCCTTTCTTCATTCCATTACTCCTGGTATCCAAAGTAAAAATTGATGGCCCGTCGGCCTAGAATCCTGGTCTGTTCTACTGAACAGGCCTAAAATGATATTGTTGTAGTCGACGTTGATGTTGATGTTGTGGTCCTCAGTAAGGATTCTGTTGCTGAGGCCTTGGTCGCCAAGGTGTAGTGAAAGTGGATCCTCTATGGAAACCATGATATCCTATTGAATGCCTAGCTGGTGTCTGACTCTGAACCCTATTGATAAGATCCTCCTCTACTATGAGGCCCTTATGTACGACATCATGCAAGGTTCAAGGCATCATAATCCTAACCTTTGCACAAATGCTGACATCAAGTCCAACTAAGAACCTGTTGACCTTAAGTTTCTTGTTATTTAGGTGTGGAGCATACCGAAGCATCTCCATAAAATGGGTCTTGTATTCGGGCACCGTATGGATTCCTTGTTGCAAGGCATTGAATTCATTGAGTTGACGCTCAATGAATTCCTCTGATAGATACCTCTCTCGGAACCGTTCCTCAAAAAGTTCCCATGACACGTCTTCAACGACCATGTTCAATTGTGGCAGGAGCATCTTCCACCATAGAAGAGTGCTTCCCTTCAGTTGAAATACTGCCATGCGGACCTTCATGTTGGAGGTATATTCACAATGTGCAAATCACATTGCCATATTCTCCAACCATGCCTCGATCGCTTCATCATCCGGGGAACCAAAGAACTCGAGAAATTTGACCTTCTCAAGTTCGTAGTGAATGCTTCTAGTACCAACTAGAGCATGTGGTGTATCCTCGAGGATTGTCGGTGCCCTAGCCTCATCTCTATCCAAACTTCTGATCAATGCCTCAGACATCCGTTGAAAGGACCTCATCATCCCAACCACATCACCCGCCGCTATATGTTCCTGCCCGACAACTTGTTCGTCTCCCTGGGGGTTAGACCCCTCAGGTGTGGATGTTACTAGGGGTGACACTCCTCCTCCCCTCGCACCCCGTCATCTTCCTCCACGACGTCCTCTAACCATAATTACTTGCACAAATACAAATCAATTTAATTAGAAACCTTATAATCAAAAATCAAATCAATGAAAGTCGTAGTGATCCCAAGTCACGGGTTGAACAGACTCCGATACCATATGTAGCATCCCCATCGTTAAAACTACATACAACGCAACATAAAAGCAATTTTTTTTTTTAAAGTAGGATGACAACAACGACAATAGTTAAACAACACAACTTGATGATGAACACAATGCACGCATATCAAACAACAGTAAACAATGAGTCAGACATTAGAACATTAGGCAACTGGACGAAACATGTGATAATTAATAGAAAGATAAAAATGAATACCCACCTGACAAAATCAAGACAAAACCTACAAGCTAAAGGAAAACATCAACCATATGACACAATGGATTCGACGACCCAGTAACTAGAAACCTTTACTATGCGTAAACCAACGCATTGAGGCGTTACATAATCAAGTACCAACATCAATTACAACGAACAACGCCCACATCAGGAATCACGGACTCTAACTAGGTTATCATTCATCTCTATCCATCAGCGCGCACAATGATCCCCTCATTAGGAATCATGCCTCCACCAGGCGATAGGCGTGACAGTAACCAAGGCGTAACACGACACATCTAGACCAATAACCCAAGAAAAATTCAACGTGCTAGGAGACTGAATTAACTGTCAACCACATGAAGAAAAACCCAAGCACCCAATTGAAAAGTCAACAAGACACAAGGGAAACTGACGACTATAACATTTATACAACACATTAAATTCCTTGCACAACAATTCTATTGCAAACATACATCAATCTGTACACATTAAAATAATTATTATCAACAATTAGTTCATTGTAGCTATTTTCCAATTCCAATATCAGATACGTATTTTCCTAAGGAGGAATTCGCTATCTTGTAAACCGAAACAATATGAAACATGTCTTTTAAAACAATAAACCAAATGTCTTTTAAAACTGAATATACTATCTTTAAACTGAAACAATATAATAAAATTGCTATCTAAGGAACGCATTTAAAATCACTATCTATATAATCTATATGTTGATACTATTGTAATTGTTGTATTTATTATTGTATTTATTGATCATTATTATTGTATTCAAATCATTGTCTAATCATTGACTATCAATATACTATCAATCGTTGTCAATATGCTATCATCTGACTATGAGTAAAATCGTTGTCAACATACTTACCTGATCAAAATCTGGATCAGGGGTCAAATTTTAGCTCAAAAATAAACGTTCTCGAAATTGCCTCAAAATGAACGAGAGCGTAGCCCTCATCATCACGAACCCAACACAATTTGTTTCATCTCAAACAGACGTCGGGAGCGAGAGATATCGCGATCTGTTTGAATCGTCAAACAGGTAAAAAAAAAGGACGTTGACTGGGTAGTCCGTACAGTCCGTACAGATGCTGACATGGAATAACTGTATGCTGACGTGGCATAGGTGACGTGGCTTTACCATATGCTGATTTGGCATAGGTGATGTGGTAGAGCTGAGTTGGCTGACAGTTGGACGAATCACATGGCGACACGTGGCATCATTTATTGGGCAAATGTTTTGGTGCCACGTGGCCCAGTCATGGGCTGCCACGTGGCACCGAATTTTTTGGTTTGTGTGTTGGTTCAAAAGTTTATGGAGTCTATGGGATTTGAACCCCGGACCTCCTCCACCGTGCAACGCCTTAACCAAGTCCGCCCGACCGCTATACCATCGCTTGTTTCTTATTATACATATGTGTTTTAATTTATTTAAATTGAAACAATTGTAATATTCGGCAGGGGGTTGGGCTGGGGCTTAGCCCCGACCCACGGTTTCATGTGTTAATACATATGACCACTGGTTTATACGGAGCACGAGAGTTTTAAACTATATATAGCCCCCAGTCACACCACCCTTTAACATATGACCGTTATATATTGTGTTTGCGCGTTTTTTTTTGTTGGAGTTCAACCCATGGTTCTGCGCCATGCCATTGGGTCTTAACAATACATGTTTTAAATTTTATTTAAATTAAAACCATGTTAAATTTTGGGCAGTAAAAACCTATGGAGTCTGAGGGAATGGAACCCGGGACCTCCCACAATAGGCAACGATTTGGCATAGGCCGCCCAACAGGCGCGCCATGCAAGTGTTTCTTAACACTAAACCTTTTCCATTATATTTAACTTTATGCTATGGTACGTTTGGCAGGGGTCCGGGTTGGGGTTAGCCCCAGCCCCTGGTTAGTATGTGCACACATTAATTACATATGACCCCAATATAATGGTTGGTGCACGGTTTGAACGGTTGTGTAAAACGACCTACCACATGTTGCATTTCTATTTGCTTTGGACAGAACCCTTTTTGGAAATGCGTGTGGTCACATGGACCCATGTGCTCGAGAGCTTGGCGGTTAGGGGTTGGAGGCGCCCTAGTCGTCCTACAGTTTGCACAGTTATTCGGTTGCGCACGTGTGCTGGGTTTAAACATGGATTTGGAGCGTGTTCTTGGTTAAAGCACACGGAGGTGCGTTTTGGCGAACTAGTTTCAGCAAGGTTGAAGGAAGAGAATGGCAGGAGGCCTAACTTTCTCATTTTTTGGCTGATTGAGGTGCTGTAAAATCCCAGCTAGGGGTTTTTGGACGTCTTGAATCCATTGGCACTGTTATCAAGGCCATTTGAAGACTTCTTTTGCAGTATTTCAGCCATTGAAGTTTCAGCAAGCTCTAGGGAGCTTGAAGCCCTTATTGATTGAGGACATGTGTTGGTGAGCCTATGTTTGTTTTCTGTGATTGAATAATAATTTTTGGCTAATTGTTATGATCTGAACACATTGGGATAGGTTTCATAGGCTGTTGAGGACTTTTACAGGTTTTTTTTCCAAAGAGAAGCTCAGGGAAGCTTATGGCCACATGTAGAAGAGGTCATGCTCGGATGAGCCATGATCCGTTTTCAGAGTTCTCTTAGTCATTTTTGGGGTTTTTATGTGTTCTGATCCCAATGGTACAGTTTTTTTTTCCATTGGAGTTGAGAAACAGCTTGTAAAATAACTTTTGACAAATTAATCCCAGAGAGCCAAGTCCATTGATGGAGGCTCAAGGAGATGTAGCCCGGAGGGGGGTGAACTCCTTTATCATGTTGTTCTTGTTGTGAGTTTGATGGTTTATTTGCTGCAAGTTGTGTTGCTGTGTATTTATTTAAAGTACATATTTAACCATATAAAGGAACAATTCCTCACACATAATCATTTACAAGAAGATTCATAAACTTGGCACATAATTTTGTTCTTTCATATTTATACACATGAAGCAAGGTCCTATAAAGTTTATTTTTATGAAGTAGAGGGTGCTTGCATAGAATAAAAAGTCAGCCTTCTATTTTCAAATTAGGTGGTATCAGAGCATAGTTTTTTTTGCTCATGTGTTTGCCATTGATAGCTTGAGATTTAGCTATTGGTTTTTGTGCAAGTTTTGTGTTGAAGTCTGATATCTTCCAAGGATGGATGAAGTTTCAAGCATTGATAGTTCTCATACATTTTCATTATCTAAATTATTTGACAAAGAAGAGATTCTAACTATGAGAGATTTGATGAAAGAGATGTGTGAAGACAGAAATGTGAACATTGCCCTTGAAGAGTAGTTGAAGGCCATGAAGGAGGAGAAAGACCAGCTTCTTGCAAGGTTGCATGAGATGGAGATTCAACTCCATGAGTCAAAGGAAACCCTTACCAAGTACATGCATGAACATAAGGTATGCAATGTTAGTTTATATTCTAATTCCTCACAAGATGAATGTTTTGGTGGTTTTGAAAATCACACAAGAGGAATAGGGTCCAAGTTATTGTTAAAAATGGGCTATGAAGGTAGAGGTTTAGGAAAGCATGCACAAGGCATTGTTGCGCCTATTGTTGTTGAAGAGAGACCTAGGTATTGTGGTCTTGGATATGAACGAATTGATGGAGCAAATTCCAAAGTCGAGGAGACAAGGGAAA
>JZKD02S0589707.1:150188-166041 GCA_000966675.3 Picea glauca | reverse complement strand
GAATCCATGTACATATTGTGGTTTATATAACCATCATGTTTCAAAATGTTGGAAAAGATTAACCGCTTTTAGGAAACTTTCTAAGCAAAGACAGCGTGAAAAGAGGATGCAAAAGATTTGCACTCATTGTCAGAAGCGGGGTCATCTCATTGACCAATGTTGGACGTTGCATCCAACCACTCATCCACAGCACAAGAAGAAGTTGGATAAAGAGATTGGAAAGAATGGAAGAGGAGATTCCATCATCGATGTGAGTCAAGATGATTCACAAGAGGAGGATGTTCAGCAGAAAAAGTCACCGTTGAGTTGGCTTGGTAAGAAATGGTTAGATTTCTTGAGAAAGTAAGGCTTGCATTTTTCTATTGTAAATGCACTTTTCAGCGTTATGTGTGCATTTATGGGAAGCATGATAAGTTGCAGCAGTTTATCACAACTTGCATGATGCAAGTTGCATGTGAATGCAATTCATTTTGAAGGTATTCTTGTTTGTTGCACAATGTCGCCAGGAGGATGTAAAAGATGGATATGATGTTCACTTGTTGCAGCCATTTATATTTTTCATTTCAACTCTTATGTACCCACATGTTTCGGGTGTATGTACTTATGTTTGTACTGGAAGGAGAGTTGAAGAGTCATGTGCATGCATTTGTTTTTATGTATGTGTAAGTAGTAAACCTGATGATGGTTCATCATGAATGATTCATGATTGTAACATGATTGTGTATCATGTTTTTCGACTTGTCATTTTGAGAAGATTGAGATGTTTCAAATGAGTCTCAACTGGTGTCGATGATTGACTGATGACTATGTGTGTCGATCATGTTTTTCGAATTGTGTTTAGTCGATGGTGTTTGTTGGCTTGTAAGTCAATTTTGAGTACATCGAAATGTAGGAAAATTCCATGTACTTTGATGAAGTACAAGATGCAACAGTTTGTTTGAAGAGCAAAAGACTTTGTTAGCATCATTTTTCAGTCTTGTATAATTTGTTTTCAAGATTGATGGTTTTCTTGGCTTGTGACAAGATGTCGCAGGAAATTTTTTGCAGCCATTGGAAGAGCTGATTATGTTGACGTCAAAAAGTTCGAAAGAGGGACTTGATTCTAATTGGGAAGGTTAGCATTCTTCCAAGCACAGAGAGAGCAGTGGGTCAGCAGCAGTCAGAGAGCAGTGGTTGAGGAACATAGCCAGTTGCAGTGCAAGGCATGTCAAAGTATTCAGGTGATTGTCAAAAAGTATTTTCAAGTAGAATTAGTTGATATAACTTGAAAGCAGAGAGATAATCATAAGATTTTGTGGGTCCAAAAGCCTTTCAGTGGGAAGGTGTGATCAAAATCTGGACCAGGGGTCAAATTTTAGCTCAAAAATCAGCGTTCTCATAATTGCCTCAAAATGAACGAGAGAATAGCCCTCATCATCACGAACCCAACACAATTCGTTTTGTCTCAAACGGACGTCGGGAGCAAGAGATATCGTGATCTATTTGAATCGTCAAACAGGTAAAAAAAAGGACACTGACTGGGCAGTTAGTACAGTCCATACAGATGCTGACGTGGCATGACCGTACGCTGACATGGCAGAGGTGATGTGGCTTGAACGTACACTAATGTGGCATAGGTGGCGTGGCAGAGATGATTTGGCTGACAGTTGGACGAATTACATGGCGACATGTGGCATCATTTATTGGGCAAATGTTTTGGTGCCACATGGCCCAGTCATGGGCTGCCACGTGGCACCCCATTTTTTGGTTTGTGTGTTGGTTCAAAAGTTTATGGAGTCCGTGGGATTTGAACCCCGGACCTCCTCCACCACGCAATTCCTTAACCAAGTCCACCCGACCGCTATACCATCGCTTGTTTCTTATTATACATATGTGTTTTAATTTATTTAAATTGAAACAATTGTAATATTCGGCGGGGGGTTGGGTCGGGGCTTAGCCCCGACCCATGGTTTCATGTGTTAATACATATGACCACTGGTTTATATGGAGCGCGAGAGTTTTAAACTATATATAGCCCCCAATCACACCACCCTTTAACATATGACCGTTATATATTGTGTTTGCGCATTTTTTTTTGTTGGAGTTCAACCCACGGTTCTACGCCATGCCATTGGGTCTTAACAATACATGTTTTAAATTTTATTTAAATTAAAACCATGTTAAAGTTTGGGCGGTAAAAACCTATGGAGTTCGAGGGAATGGAACCCGGGACCTCCCACAATAGGCAACGATTTGGCATAGGCCGCCCAACCAGCGCGCCATGCAAGTGTTTCTTAACACTAAACCTTTTCTATTATATTTAACTTTATGCTATGGTACGTTTGGCGGGGGTCCGGGCTGGGGTTAGCCCCAGCCCCCGGTTATTATGTGCACGCATTAATTACATATGACCCCAATATAATGGTTGGTGCGCGGTTTGAACGGTTGTGTAAAACGACCTACCACATGTTGCATTTCTATTTGCTTTGGACGGAGCCCTTTTTGGAAATGCGCGTGGTCACATGGACCCATGTTCTCGAGAGCTTGGCAGTTAGGGGTTGGAGGCACCCTAACCATCCTACAGTTTGCACAGTTATTCGTTTGCGCACGTGTGCTGGGTTTAAACACGGATTTGGAGCGTGTTCTTGGTTAAAGCACACAGAGGTGCGTTTTGGCGAACCAGTTTCAGCAAGGTTGAAGGAAGAGAATGGCAGGAGGCCTAACTTTCTCATTTTTTGGCCGATTGAGGTGTCGTAAAAGCCCAGCTAGGGGTTTTTGGACGTCATGAATCCATTGGCACTATTATCAAGGTCATTTGAAGACTTCTTTTGCAGTATTTCAGCCATTGAAGTTTCAGCAAGCTCCAGGGAGCTTGAAGCCCTTATTGATTGAGGACATGTGTTGGTGAGCCTATGTTTGTTTTCTGTGATTGAATAATCATTTTTGGCTAATTGTTATGCTCTGAACACATTGGGACAGGTTTTAGAGGCTTTTGAGGACTTTTACATGTGTTTTTAACAAAGAGAAGCTCAGGGAAGCTTATGGCCACATGTAGAAGAGGTCATGCCCGGATGAGCCATGATCCGTTTTCAGAGTTCTATTAGTCATTTTTGGGGTTTTTATATGTTTTGATCCCAATGGTACAGTTTTTTTTTCCATTGGAGTTGAGCAGCAGCTTGTAAAATAACTTTTGACAAATTAATCCCAGAGAGCCAAGTCCATTGATGGAGGCTCAAGGAGATGTAGCCCGGAGGGGGGTGAACTCCTTTATCATGTTGTTCTTGTTGTGAGTTTGATGGTTTATTTTCAGCAAGTTGTGTTGCTATGTATTTATTTAAAGTACATATTTAACCATCTAAAGGAACAATTCCTCACACATAAGCATTTACAAGAAGATTCATAAACTTGGCACATAATTTTGTTCTTGCATATTTATACACATGAAGCAAGGTCATGTAAAGTTTATTTTTATGAAGTAGAGGGTGCTTGCATAGCATAACAAGTCATCCTATTTTCATATCATTACCAATATGCTATTAATAAAATCACCATTAATAAAATATGTTATCACTATGCTATCAACATGTTATTAATAAAATCACCATTAATAAAATATGCTATCACTATGCTATCAACATGTTATTAATAAAATCATTGTCACTATGCTTATTATTAAACCATATGATTGCTTTCTTTTAAAAAATATATCGATTTAAACAGTCAATTATATCATTGTCTTTTACACAGGATTAACAAATATCAAAAGGACTTTAGCAAGAAGTTAAAATATGTATCATTGGCGTGATATCGTTGTCTTAAAAAGGTTAACAAATATAAAAGAATTTAGCAAGGAATTAAATATATATCTTGTTGTCGGCAAAGATGGTAAATCGATGTCTATAATAAATGGTAAGTCATTGTCCATTCACTACAGGATATCATCGTTAGTCAATCATTCATACCAAAAAGGAAGATTGTTGTCATACACAACATACAATGCAATAATTACACCCAACCAATTACACAGACAAGAAAAACGCAGTTGTTACACAGTCACAAATGCAACAATTAATTCGATGTCATTCCATTGTATAAATTCATTGTACAATAACCATCTATTGATTGATGAAGCTATAAAATTGTGGTCTATCATAGGTAGGTGTCTAATCAATAATCATTATGGGAAACACTATGTGAAAGCTAGGTAATTCACCCCAAAAATCATGGGGTAAACTCTGTGTGATTTTCCAAGAAATCATGGTTGCATACTGTGTAAAGTGCCACGAAAATCATGGTATGAAGGTTATGTATTGGGCCACGAAAATTGCAGTTGGAATCTATGCAAAGTGCCATGAAATAGTGGTTTGAAGGATGTGTAATGGTCCACGAAATTCGCAGTATGGAAGTTGTGTAAAGTGCCACGAATTAGTGGTGTGAGTTTTGTGTGTTTGTCCATGAAAATCACAGTTTGGAATTTTGCAAAGTGTCATGAATAAATGGTGTGAAGGGTGTGTGTTGGGCCAAAAAATCGCAATATGAAGGTTGTGTAATGCCAAGAAAATCGTCAAGTACATGCGGTGTAAGATCTACCCCTTACGCGGAGATTTATCTATCCGGAAATTGCTAGGATTGGTCATTCGTTTACCATTCAAACATATATTTATTAGACATGTCCACCAACTGTTGTCATAGGGAATTTATAATAATTCCATGGAAATCTCATACAGAATCTATAAAAATATCTACGATTGATGTACAGAACCTTGTGCAGAATATAATAAGAATGCACCCACGAAATGTCAACGCAGAAAGACTAAATATGTCAAAAAATTAGATGCTTGACCAACCTTTTATACTGATGTGAAAATACAGATCAACAAATAAAATCCATTGTTTAACATTTAAAAAGGAACCGTTGTCTAAAATCACAGTGGTTGTAACACCCCTGTTTCCCCCAGCTCGTAATGAATCATAAAATATGATTTACCATACTAAGGCATGTGGATAGTGTAAATGTATTATTTTTTGAGTTTCCAATAATTTACTGTGGGGGTGAAGCCTTGAAATTACTGGCCATGATATCACTAGTGGAAGGAATGTGAAAACTATAAGGGAGGGTCATTATATCAAATAACCCCAAATCCCCTTGATGAGGATAATAAACCTCCTTCGGATCCCAAGGAGAGAAATCAGTTAATGAATAAAGGACCAGTGGTTGAATTATCAACCACTCCCATGAATGGAAGCATGGAAAAAACTGCAAAATGTCAACCCGAAGTACCACTGGGTATGACAGGCCAAGTTGACCGGAGTCCCCTTCTGACAGAAGGAACAAGATGGGTTGAGAACCATCCTGAAAGAATGATATACAAATGGATAAGGAGAATGTGTATATCTCTCCATCAGATAATGATGAGAAGTTTGTGAGATTGATGCTGAGTGGGCATTTGATAAACCTCACCGAGGCCATAACAGAGAAGAAAATCTCTTAAAGTTTGCAGAGAACAGAATGAGAAGAAGCTGAAACAAATAAAGAGCCCTTGAGAACTGCAAGAGTTCCCTAGTGATATCATGGCTTGGCATGGGGGTAGCCAGAGTGATAAGAATGAATTCCTCTAAGCCTATGGTTGGGTGGAAAGGCGCACACCCACAGTCAGTTGGTTGGATGCAACTTGTAATATATAAGTATTCTCATACCCTGTGAAATTAAGTTGTAATTATGTAATGAAAAGGGATATACTGTGAAGGACCAAGGGATGTGTATGTCTGCTTAATGGTTATACTGTATCTTTTTATTCTTGTTTAAATTGTGTATTTAATCAAGTATGGATTGGACATGTTTTGTATTCGTAAATGCTTGCGCCCTGTGGTGGCTTAAGCTAGATCCATGAACTGTGAGTTCGTCGACCTTGGGCACAGTTTCACGTACGCATGTCAACACTCCTAGTCATTCTGAGTCCCTTTGAGGAGGGAAGCTGTTAAATCTCAGGAGATATAGTGCACGTATGCACAAGATCTCTGTGAGGTAGGTAGAGACCAAGAACCACTTAAGTTCTAGAGTTGACAAATGAGCATAAGGGGTGCACAAAAGGATTCTTCCAAGTGTTAAGTTCAAGAGAAAGAGGTCAAAGCTATTAATCCTTTCAAAGATAATGAATCTCAAGGAGAAAAGCAAGGTTAAAGTATCAAAAGGGAGGGTCCCTTGTTTGGAAGACAAACAAACAAATCTATTCGGAAGAAGTCACCATCTGTTGTGATCGTTGAGTACAAGAAAGAGCGTGGGAGTTAACCCTGGATTCATTCGAACTTCACGAGTTCGGCGAACTGAGAAAGTTCATCGTAAGGGAGGTAAAATCCATGAAGTCTTGAAGTCTCGAAGTTAAATCTGAGCCTTAGATATGAGAATTCCCCGAACCGTCCCGACCATCATAGTCAAATTACTAGAACTACCCATGACTTAAGAATATGACAGTGGACATGTTATTTCACATCCGCAATCAACCTACGTCATTGATCTCATCGGGAATGGAAGATATACGACTAGGCTTAGACTAGAGTCGAGCGAGAACTCCCCTGATTGTAGAGGTTGAACTGCGCAATCACTGCGAATTGTTGATCTATGAATGGAGATCGAGGGTGGGGAATAATTGCGGAGCATGAAGGTGAAAGTAGTGGATGAACTAGTTCGCGTCCCACAATTCACCAACACCATTGATCTCGTCGGGATGGAAGATCAACGATTCTGGTTAAACCAAGTTGGGCGAGCACTTTAGAGACAGCGTAGGTCAAACTCTCTGATAAAGAGAATGCATGTTGGGGCCTTGTAATTACTGTGAACCGTTGATCATCATTGACCTTCGATATGAGTTTGAAGATATCCCTGAAACGCAAGGAGTGTGTGGGAAATTGAGATCTTCAAGAAGATCAAGCCCATAAGAGATAAGTGCTTTTTAGAAGTGCAGATGAGGTCCAAGAGATGGACTCGTAGGAGGAACAGAGGCCGAGGCCTTTGAATACTTAGAAAATACTCTAAGCTAGAGGAAGTCAGAAGCTCAGAAGGAGGAGCAAAAGCATCTATCAGATTGGTTGTGAAGAGGAGCCTGAACCATTAGATCAACATTCAGTGAACAAAGGAAATGCAGAGGAGAGGAACGAATCCCATATGTTGGATCTAAGCACGAAGGACCAGTAACCATTATATATGGAAGTAAATGCACGATATTATCCCTTGTGTGCATAGGAGAGTGGACTTGTCAAAGTCCCAAAGTCCCGAAGTAAATTGGGACCGTCCATCGTCAAGGAGGAAAGGTGGCATAAGATCCACAACTTTGGAGGATTGTGGACAAGGAGGAGGAAAAATAGCCAGAGTAAATCCTAGTCATTGATCCCCAGGGGACACGCATCAACAGATCAGTAACTCTGGAGAAATCACTTCAAGAGTTTAATATTGAGAGTTGAAAATCCTGAAGCCCGAAGCGTCGAAGGGCCGAAGCGGCGAAGTGTCGAAGGGCCGAAGCGGCGAAGTGTCGAAGGGCTGAAGTGTCGAAGAGACAAAGAGATTTGGACCGTCAGATCTAGAGGATAGGTGGTGTGAATCTATGGATTTCGGATAAAGACTCAAAGTAAACATCAACCATCATATCGTCTGAAGTAGATCTAAACCATCAGATCTAGAGGACAAGTGGTGTGAATCTATGGATTTTGGATGAAGACCCGAAGCAGACGTCGACTGTTGGATCATCCAAAGTAAACATCAAGTGTCGGATTACCAAATTGAATTTGAGTCGTCATATCATCATCTTTGGGAAATCCATTTGAGAGTTTCTCAGTTGAGATTTGAGATTCACAAAGTCGAAAGTCCCAAAAATCTGAAGTGAATCCCAATAGTCCAATCAGCTGAAGCAGATATGAGCCATCATATCACCCAAAATAAATCTCAAGTGTTGGATCGCCAAGGAAAATTTGAGCCATCAGATATTGTCTATTCAGGAGAAGGAAAGGGTTGTGAGTTGAGAATTCTGAAATCTAAACTTCCAAAAATCTGAAGTAAATCTCAATTGTTCGATTACTCGAAGTGGATCTGAGCCGTTGGATCCAAGGGAGACGTGGAAAAAATCTGAGAACTCTGGATAAATATCCAAATTAATTCGTAGTCATCCAATCTAAGGGAGATGTAGAGAAAATATGTGGACTCTGGGTAAAGACCCGAAGTAATCCTCGATCGTCAAATCAAGAGGAAACGCATCAGTGGATTATAGCCTCTGGATAAAATCCATTGGGAAAAAGTGTGAAGTTTGAGATTTCAGATCTCAGAAGTCTGAAACCTGAAGGAGATATCGATTGTTGATCGAGAAGAGGGCCACAAGACCATTGTTTCAGTTGAAATTTCAACCACCCGAAGTAAAGGCAGGGTCGTTGATTAGGAGGACAGGTCTCCACAGATCGTCAACTTGGAATATTGAAGTACGGAAGAGAGAAGGGTTTTTAGAGTTTAAACTCACGAAACCCAAAATCATGAAGGAGATCTCATCTGTTGATTTTTGGGTCAGATCTTATTTGTAGGTTTGAGAGGGGAAGATCTAAATCGCCATTTTTCAAAGTACCATCAATATCGGGAGATCGATGGTCCAGTAGCATTGCGGGGATAAGAGTTTCACAAACATTAAAAAGTTGAGGGTGGGCCACAATTCAAAATGGCTCCCACTTATTCTACACCTCTCAAGTCATTTCACAAATTTGGACTAGAGTCAATCTCAACAGGGTCTTCTTTCCTCGTTGACTCGCCCAAGCCCAAACTGTGGATTTGAAAAGAGGACACATGGAGGCTTGAGGAGAATTGTGGGCCTAAAATCAGCTTGATTCAAACCTCCTTTGGCCACGTTCGAAATCATGTGGTCTCGTAAGGTCATTTTCCAAGGTCACATTGATGCAGGAGCATCACAACAGCAAGCGAGTGCGAAGGTGGAAGACAGCTGGGATGAACGCCATCACATTTTTGGCACATGTTGAAAATGTTTTAAATGTTTTTGAAAGTTTGGATGCGCAAACATTAATGAAATAGTTAAGAAGGCATACTTCCATATTGTAAACATATCTTGAGCGATCCGCTCTCATCTATAGGATTTAGAGGCATTTATGCCCAGTTAATAAAAGTAGGTAGATTTAAAAATTCTAGATTAGACAATTTTATTTGCTGGAGGGAAAACGACTATAGACACCCTCATTCTTTCTATCATTGTATCAATCAAAGATTGTATGATTAAGCACATTAGCATAGAGAAGAAGCAGAGAGTTGTATAGAAGAACCCATGTACAGAAGTTCTAAAATTAATATATGAAGCATTGATTCAGACTCATGGTGTTATAATGCTTTCTGTGTATACATGTTGAATGCTATGCTTATGGTTGTTTTACTCTTTCTGTTGTGAATTTGTTGTTATGTTATGTATGTATGATTTCATGTTAAGTGTTTGAAGTCTGAGAGAGTAAGGGAATGAGTTTCAATTGTTTCTCTTCTTGAGTAAGAGTTCCTGCAAGGAGTGCAGTGGAAGTGTCTGCAAGGTGTGCGTTGACAGGGTTCAGAGTTTATCTCTAAAATCTCAGGAGGGATACCATTGTTCTCATTCCAGTAGAAGTGAAAGACAAGCATAGAAGTCGTGCAATGTGTGTGAAGGCTGGTCAAGACCTCATAACTTATTAATTAAGGCTGAGAAATCGAAGGACTGTTGTTGCAGAGAAAGTGCACAGTTTCGGGAATTCAAATACTCAGAAGTATTTGAAGGATTTCCGCAAGGAGTGTGTGCAGGAGTCTTCTTGAAGACCTAGAGTTTGCGAAGAAATATTAGAAGGGTTAGGGCCTTGGAATCGTTCAAGAGAAAGCAGGAAGCACAAGTAGTTGTGTAGAGGTTAAATCCTAGAGGAGCATCACAGGTTTGATTTGAGCGAAGGTTCTTTGAAGAGGAGATTGAACGGTCGGAATTCTCCAAGGAGAACTCCTGAAATAGCGAGGACCATAAGATCCAGGGAAGTTGTTGGGGATTTAAGCGTTGTACAGATTCACCTTCGAAAGGTAGAGTCAACATGGACCGTCGATCGGGATCTGTTCAGGCCGTCAGATCATTTTAGGAATTCGGAGTTCGAGAGTCCAAAGTGTAAGCCAAAAAAATCCTTGGCTAATCAAGTTTCCGAAACCTGAAAAGAGTTTTCATGTGTAAAGGCAAAGAGTGACAAGTTCGGGTTATCATAACTTCAGAGTTCGGGGTTTCGGAAGTCCTGAGGACAAGTGATCAGGACTCAACAGGGAGGAAAGTCTGAAATCAGAAGTTGCGGCATGATATTTGTCGGCATTTCGGGAATCAGATTTTCAGCATTCCCGTTGACAAGGGGTAGAACACTCCACATCAGAAGTACCAAAATCGTGAAACACGAAGAAGTGTAGAGGAGTGTTTTTGGCATTTCATCATTTCGGGATCCAGGATCTCGAGGAGACAAAAATTTGGAATCATGAGTTTCAAACTCCTGATTCGCGAAATCCCAGGAGAGGAAAACCATTTTTGCATTTTGGAGATTCGAGGACCAGAAGGTATAAGAGACAGAGAGTTCAAGGATAAGCCTTACGAACTCCCGGTACGTGAAATCACGCTAACCGTTGGATCAAGGGGAGAACCACAACCGTTGATCTCCTTGGGAGTGGAACATTTTTGTTTCAGTATTTCGGGATTCAGCATACCAGGAATCCTGATGACAAGGGATGAAACATAGTGAAAAGGAAAATCCCGAAGTCATGAAGTGGGGTAGGACTTAGGGTGGACTTTTCAAGATTTCGGTAATTCAGGTTTTGGGACTCTGGGAGTTGAGAGGTAGAGTTGCACATCATCGCAACTCCCGAAATTGTGAAGAGTGAAAAGCCAAAATCAGTGGTAAGAAGGGTCCAGCGTTTGGTATTTCGGGTTTCGGAGATCGAAGAGGTAAAGCGCTCAACATCAGGATTTGTGAAATCATGAAATCCGATATCCCGAAAGGAAAAGAGAATATTCCCAATGTCAGTTGGGTGTTGATCATGGAGTTCATGGCCGGTAAATGATCACGAGGACATAACTCAAAAGGACCTATGAATTATAATTTGAGAGAGGGTGAGTTAATAATTTCCCGAGAAGAATTTAAAGAGTCAGTCAGACTCTAAGGGGTCGAAGTTGAAAGATCCTGTGCGGACTCCAACCTAAGGGTTCAAGGATCTGCGCCAGTTGTGGTATCAGAGCATATAAATATTTCTTTGCTTTCTATAGCAGGGAAAAGAGGAATTTTACATTCATGCCACTGAGAATAAGAGACAGACAAATACCTAATCCACCCGAGGAAAGGGAAATGCCAAGAAGAAGAGACAGGCAATTACCTGGTCTGGTAAGGGAAAGAGAGATGCGTGAACTACGTGCCAAGCTTGATGCCATGGAGACAGCACAGAGGCACGCAGTTGACGTTGGGGATATCAGCGAATCAGAAAATGAAAACAAAGCTGGAAACGAAGAAGTTGCAGCCAAAGACGCAGCAAAAGAACACCTATTTAGGGTTGTTGCAAGGATAGGTGCTAGAGAAAAAATGGGCATTCCAGTATATGAAGGAAACCTAGATGTTGAAGAGATTCTAGACTGGATTAGAGATTTGGATAAGTATTTTGACTATGAATATGTCGAGGAAGACAAGAAGGTCAAACATGTTGTCACAAGACTTAAAGGACATGCAACATTGTGGTGGGATGAACTACAAGATGACAAAAGTTGCAAAGGCAAGCAAAAAATCAAAAGTTGGGATAGAATGGTTGCAAAGATGAAAGCCAAATTCATACCCAAGGATTATCAAATTACTCTGTTTAGGAGAATGTATAACTTGAGACAGATGCTGATGTCAATGAAAGAATACATTGAAGAGTTCTACAAGATAAACATCAGAGCAGGTCATCGGGAAAGTGATGATGAAAAGGTTGCTAGATACATGAATGGTCTGCGATATGACATTCAGGATGAGATGAGCATGATGAGCCTTCGAAATGTGGAGGATGCTTATCAGATGGCTTTGAAAGCTGAAGAGAAGATGAGCCGAAAGAAAGGTCAAAGAGGCCGAGGTAGAATTCAAGCCAGAGGAAAAACAATTGTCCAGGACAAGAATCAGAAACCTAAAGAAGAGTGGAAGAAACCTCAAACTCAAAATGAGAGAGGTGGAAGCTCACAAAGAGAACAATATGCTGATAGAAATACTTTTCCTCGAACCAAAGGAAGAGGAAGAGGCAAAGGTGGAGAAATAAAATGCTTTACCTGTGGAAAAAATGGACACAAATCCTATGAATGTCTAGATAGAAATAAAGAAGGAGGTGAGACTCACATTTCTGAAGCTCAAGGACGGAATGTTGAGGCAGAAGATGTTGAAGGCAGAAGATCCTTGATGATGAGAAAATTTATCTTAACGCCAAAGAAGGAGGTAGAGAACCCAGCCCAAAGGAATAGACTTTTTCGGACTGCTTGCAAGACCAAAGATAGGGTATGCAAAGTCATTGTGGATAGTGGTAGCACAAAAAATCTCGTTTCTACAGAGATGGTAGAAAAGATAGAGCTAGAAACTATTGAAAATCCAAGCCCATACAGAGTTTCTTGGCGACAAAAAGGACATCAGGTAAATGTCACTAAACAATGTTTAGTTGAATTTAAAATAGGAGGATACAAGGATGAAATATTATGTGATGTCATTCCCATGGATGTTTGTCATCTATTGTTGGGTAGACCGTGGAAATATGATAGGAATGTGATTCATGATGGGAGAAAGAACACATACACCCTGGAGAAGAATGGGAGAAATCACATGTTGTTGCCGATTAAGGATAAAGAAATGAAACCAGAAGTGAGCAACACTGTACTTCTCATGAGTGGGAAGGAACTTCTTAAAGAGGTTAAGAAGAAGGAAGATACACAATTCATTATGGTCAGGAAGCCTAGAATTGTTTTAACCATTACAAGAGTGGATGATTTACCAGAGGAAATCCAAAAGTTGTTGGAAGAGTTTGTTGATATAGTAGTGGATGAACTACCTCGTTCGTTACCACCTATCATAAGTATAATCCATCATATTGATCTTATACCTGGAGCTAGTTTACCAAACAAAGCAGCGTACAGATTGACGTCGCAGGAGAATGAAGAGGTCAAGAGACAGGTCTAGGATTTAATGGACAAAGGGTTGGTTAGAGAGAGCTTGATTCCATGTGTTGTTCCAACAGTGCTCAACCCAAAGAAAGATGGAGGTTGGAGGATGTGTACAGACTCGAGGGCAATCAACAAGATTACCATCAGATATAGATTTTCTTTGCCAAGGATGGATGATTTGGTGGATTGCTTGGGTGGAGAAATTTGTTTTTCAAAGATTGATTTGAAAAGCGGATATCATCAAATTTGTATGAGAGAAGGTAATGAATGGAAGACAACATTCAAGATGAATGAAGGGTTGTATGAATGGCTTGTTATGCCATTTGGCTTAACAAATGTGCCTAGTACTTTCATGAGATTGATGAATGAAGTCTTGAAGGAGTTTATAGGGAAATTCGTCATTGTATATCTTGACGATATACTGATTTCCAGTAGAATAGAAACAGAGCACTTGAAGCATTTGGCTACAGTGATGAAGAGATTACAGCAAGAGAAGGTGTTGATAAATATGAAGAAATCATCATTCATGAAGATAGAGCTCATTTATTTGGGGTTTGTTATCTCTACAGATAAGTTGAAAATGGATCCGGATAAAGTGGAGGTGATTAAGAATTGGCCATTGCCGAAGAGTATATTTGAAGTTAGAAGCTTCCATGGATTAGCTAGTTTCTACAAGAAATTCATCCGAAATTTCAGTGGGATTAGCACACCAATGATGGACACGATGAAGAAAAGACACAAATCTTTTCAATGGACAGAGGAAGCAGAGAAAAGTTTCAATCTGTTGAAAAGGAAGATTACTGAACAACCAATTTTGGTGTTGCCAGATTTCAACAAGACGTTTTAGGTCAGGTGTGACGCTAGTGGATTTGCAATTGGAGGGGTCTTGAGCCAAGATGATAGACCGGTCGCATACTTCAGTGAGAAACTAAATGAAGAAAAGATTAAATATTCAACATATGACAAAGAATTTTATGCAGTCATACAAGCGTTGAAGAAATGGAGACATTATTTGGTTCCTAAAGAGTTTATTTTGTACAGTGATAATCATGCCTTACAATTCGTGACTCAATAGGAGAAGTTGAACCAAATACATGTTAAATGGGTTGAATACATGCAGAATTTTACTTTTGTAATTAAACATATTTATGGAACTGCTAACAAAGTTGTTGATGCTTTGATCAAGAAATGTTTGTTGATAACCTCAAAGAAATGTACAAGGATGACCTAGATTTTAGGGAAGCGTATGAGGCGTCTAAGAATCCAATTCTCAGGGACAGAAGCCAATGGACCGAATATATGATCCAAGATGGATTATTATTTAGGAGAAATCAATTATGTATTCCAAAATGCTCCATGAGGGAGAATCTGTTGAAAGAAAAACATAGTGGAGGATTGGGCGGACATTTCGGTCATGACAAAATGTTCTCGAAATTAAATGGCTCATATTTTTGGCTGGGGGTGAGGACTGATGTCAAAATATTTGTGGACAGATGTAGAATTTGTCAACACTCAAAAGGGAAAAGGAAAAACACAGGGTTATACCAGCCATTACCCATACCAGAAAGGCCATGGGATGCAATGAGCATGGATTTTGTATTAGGGTTGCCAAGGACACAAAGAGGATTTGATTCAATCTTTGTGGTGGTAGAAAGATTTTCAAAAATGGCACATTTCATACCATGTCAGAAAACCAACGATGAAACTCATATTGTGAACCTATTTTTCAAGGAAGTTGTCAGACTTCACGGCTTGCCAAGGAGTATTGTTTCTGATCGAGACACCAAGTTCGTGGGACATTTCTGGAGGACTTTATGGAAGAAGTTAGGGAAAATTTTGTCTTTTAGCTCAACGTATCATCCTCATATAGATGGAAAAACAGAAGTTGTAAATAGGAGCTTGGGAGATTTGCTAAGGAGCCTAGTGACTGAACACCACAACCAATGGGATCACATTCTGCCGCAAGCGAAATTTGCTTATAATGATTCGATCAATAGAAGCACAGGGCAGAGTCCATTCCAAATTGTATATGGAATGCAGCCAAGAGGAGTTTCTTAATTGAAAGATTAAGAACAAAATGAAACTAGAAGTGCTAGTGCAGAGGATTTTGCAGAGGCAATGAAAGAATTTATGTAATGATCCCAAGCCATTATGCAAGGATCATCACTGTTTTGGTGTCTTTTAAAAACTTTTTCCTGGTTGTGGTATTTCGTCAAACACTTTGATGATCTACTTTTTAGATGTGTTTATATGTGTGTATGCAGAAAATAACAGAAAGAGATAACCATGGAACATACCTCAACCATATGCAATAAGATAGACAAGACAAACATCTCAATTCTTCTTTATTCATAAAATAGAGAAACCTTCTACAATGAAGATGTCAATCTAGAATGCTCAACAGATGGCCAAGAAGATACACAATAGATAAGAGGTGCTACGAAATTCTCCCACTAATACAAAAGATGCCTCCAAAGGCTGAATATGAAATGAAGATCAATACAAGAAGATATGAATGTCAAACTCTCCAACTGAAGAATGCCACGCTCCAATAGAAGGCTGAAACCCTCAATAACTCGACCCTGCTACCAAAAGTGTCCAATAACCCTAAGAAATATGCCAATTGATAGATCGGGTGATGGTAAGAACAACCCAGGTGCCTGAATCTCCAAGATCCCTCTCAATCT
>JZKD02S0589707.1:121986-145595 GCA_000966675.3 Picea glauca | reverse complement strand
CCAAAGTGACTTTCATTTTATTAATATTTAATTAATTAATTAAATCACTTTAATTAATTAATTAACCTTTTTACCTTTGAAAATCTCCTTATCTCTCCTTATGGCTTCCCTGGCCTAAAAGTCACTTCTAGCCATCCCATCCTGTAGTGTTGCTCCTCCCTATTCCAATGAGCTATTACATTGAGAGGTTCCTCCAAGTAATGTGCCCAAAATGACCTCTTTAGTGAATTCCATTGACTTATAGCTCAAAATAGTCAAAATCCTGGAAATCGTCGGAATGCAACGAAACCAAATCCAACCTATGAAGAATGGATCATAATGATGGAATATGATCATCAATGCAATATTGACCCCACAATGCCTCTCAAATACCCCTGTACTCACTATAGCATCCATCTGGCTACTCTGGTCATCATAAATCTCTACCCTGTGATGATGTCCCAAAGTGGGGACATTACAATTTCACAGCCAAGTGAAGGAATGACTACAAAACTCGAGCCAAGAGTATAACCACAGAGTAGATCAAGATAGGAGAGAAATTTAGTTTGGAGTTGGTGATCTGATTCTTTCACATCTGAGGAAAGAAAGGTTCCCAAGGGGAACATATAACAAACTAAAAATGAAGAAGATTGGACCATGCAAGATCGTAAAGAAATTTGGGGCAAATGCATATGAGATCAAATTACTCGATGGGATCGAAATTTCACTGATATTCAACATCTCAAATTTGTACCCTTATAGAGCTGAAGAAGGCAGTGAACAGACAAAAGTTCAGTGGACCAAACAAATGCCTGTAGCTGCAAATCCACAGATGGAAAGTATAATTGATAAGAGGGTCAGCAGGAAGACCAAGAGGAAAGAGTATTTTGAATACTTGGTCAAATCGAAGGGACATCCAGTTGAAGATGTCATTTGGGAGGATGAAGTAGAAATTCAGAAGCATGGATAGACCATGCAAGAGCTCATGAACATGAGTCCATGAAAATTTTCAAACGAGGGAGTATGATGCAGGAGCATCAAAGCAGCAAGCGAGCGCGAAGGTGGAAGACAGTTGGGATGAACGCCATCACATTTTTGGCACATGTTGAAAATCTTTGAAATGTTTTTGAAAGTTTGGATGCGCAGACATTAATGAAATAGTTAAGAAGGCATACTTCCATATTGTAAACAGAGCTTGAGCGATCCGCTCTCATCTGTAGGATGTAGATGCATTTATGCCCAGTTAATAAAAGTAGGTAGATTTAAAAATTCTATATTAGATAGTTTTAGGAGCTAGAGGGAAAATGACTATAGACACTCTCATTCTTTCTATCATTGTATCAATCATAGATTGTATGATTAAGCACATTAGCATAGAGAAGAATAAGAGAGTTGTAGAGAAGAACCCATGTATAGAAGTTTTGAAATTAATATAAGAAGCATTGATTCAGACTCATGGTGTTATAATGCTTTCTGTGTATACATATTGAATGCTATGCTTATGGTTTTTTTACTCTTTATGTTGTGCATTTGTTGTTATGCTATGTATGTATGATTTCATGTTAAGTGTTTGAAGTCTGAGAGAGTAAGGGAATGAGTTTCAAGTGTTTATCTTATTGAGTAAGAGTTCCTGCAAGGAGTGTAGTGGAAGTGTCCGCAAGGTGTGCGTTGACAGCGTTCAGAGTTTATCTCTGAAATCTCAGGAGGGATACCGTTGTTCTCAGTCCAGTAGAAGTGAAAGAAAAGCATAGAAGTCGTGCAAGGTGTGCATAGGCTGGTCGAGACCTCGAAACTTATTAACTAAGGTTGAGAAATTGAAGGACTATTGTTGCAGAGAAAGTGCACAGAGTCGGGAATTCAAATACTCAGAAGTATTTGAAGGATTGCCACAAGGAGTGTGTACAGGAGTCTTCTTGAATACCTGGAGTTTGCAAAGAAATATTAGAAGGGTTAGGGCCTTGGAATCATTCAAGAGAAAGCAGGAAGTGCAAGTAGTTGTGCAAAGGTTAAATCCTAGAGGAGCATCACAGGTTTGATCTGAGCAGAGGTTCTTTGAGGAGGAGATTGAATGGTCGGAATTCTCCGAGGAGAACTCCTGAAAAAGTGAGGATCATAGGATCCAAGGAAGTTGTTGGGGAGTTAAGCGTCAGATAGATCCACCTTCGATAGGTAGAGTCAACATGGACTGTCGATCGGGATCTGTTTAGGCCGTCAGATCATTTCGGGAATTCGGAGTTCGAGAGTCCGAAGTGTAAGACAAAAAAATCCTTGGCTGATCAAGTTCCTGAAATGCGAAAAGAGTTTTTGTGTGTAAAGGCAAAGAGTGACAAGTTCGAGTTTTTGGAACTTTGGAGTTTGGGGTTTCGAAAGTCCTGAGGACGAGTGATTGGGATTCAACAGGGAGGAAAGTCTGAAATCAGAAGTTGTAGCAGGATATTTTTCGGCATTTTGGGAATTGGATTTTCGACATTCCCATTGACAAGGGGCAGAACAATCCACATCAGAAGTACTGAAATCGTGAAACGCGAAGAAGTGTAGAGGAGCGTTTTCGACATTTCAGCATTTCGGGATTCGGGATCTTGAGAAGATAGAAATTTGGAATCGTGAGTTTCGAACTCCTGATTTGCGAAATCCCAGGAGAGGAAAACCATTTCTGCATTTCGGAGATTCGGGGACTAGAAGGTATAAGAGACAGAGAGCTCGAGGATAAGCCTTACGAACTCCCGGTACGTGAAATTGTGCTAACTGTTGGATCAAGGGGAGAACCACAGTCGTTGACCTCCGTGGGAGTGGAACATTTGTGTTTCGGTATTTCGGGATTCGGCATACCAGGAATCCTGAGGACAAGGGATGAAACATAGTGAAAGGGAAAATCCCGAAGTTGTGAAGTGAGGTAGGACTTAGGGTGGAATTTTTGAGATTTCGGTAATTCGGGTTTCGAGACTCTGGGAGTTGAGAGGTAGAGTTTCATGTCATCGCAACTCCCGAAATTGCGAAGAGTGAAAAGCCGAAATCAGTGGTAAGAAGGGTCTAGCGTTTGGTATTTCGGGTTTCGGAGATTGAAGAGCTAAAGCGCTCGACATCAGGATTTGTGAAATCATGAAATACGATATCCTGAAAGGAAAAGAGAAAATTCCCAATGTCAGTTGGGTGTTGATCATGGAGTTCATGGCCGGTGAATGATCACAGGGACATAACTCGGAAGGGGTTGTGAATTATACTCTGAGAGAGGGTGAGTGAATAATTTCCCGAGAGGAATTAAAAGGGTCAGTCAGACTCTAAGGGGCTGAAGTTGAAAGATCCTGTGCGAACTCCATCCTAAGGGTTCAGGGGTCTTCACCACACCTCAAGAGGGTGCTTATCCAGAAAAGGAGCTAACGTACAGTACTCTGATATTTCACAGGGGAGTGAAAAGGGAAGGTTGTGGGTGCCCTTAAACCTTCTCTAAGAAGCCAAAATGTCTTGTGTGTAATTACAGAATGAGACCATCAAGGTCTCAGAGAATTATTTGGCTTCAGAATAGGAGATCCTTGACCAGGAGGTCGGACTGGTTCCCCGACTTTCCAAATTAGAAACCATGAATGGAGAGTCTGTCCTTTAAGAAAAGAGAAAAAAAAATTATGCCCCATTGTGGGTGTGTTACAGTGGTAATCATTCACAAAGAATGCGCAAGATTAAACATTCAACATTTAATCAGTCAACGTAGAGATATAATTATGGGAGGGACGCAGGGATTGGCATAACGGAAACATAGAGATCATAGGCCAGTCAATCAGAGATGAATCAATCAAAGCACAGAGATACTCATTCACAATAAGGCTCAAAGGTTAGGGATTAATCACAAGAGAAAAACACAGAAATAAGTAAGGGATATATGGTTGGGCGAAAAATTTATCCTTCACCGATTATCCATGCACAGGAAAGAAGGGAATTTGAATCTATAGGTATCTAAACACCGAAGTGACGATCGTCGATTCAGTTCTTGGCCAACTTCTCAGGCACGGACTAATAAATAAGGGGATAAGGGATAGAAGATTAACTACACTTTTTCTTCGTAAATATAAATAAAAACAAATGTAGAGATGTCATTGCAATCAAGGGTTGGGTTCACCATGGGAAATCAATCAAATACAACAAGCATAAGGAATTACAAATATTGTACAAAAGCAGGTGCAAGAAATATCATAGGAATGAAATATTCGACCGAGCACAGAAAAACAACATGTGTAATTTAAAATTTCATTGCAAGTAACAACTTTAACAGGTGTACCTTATCCAAACGTTAATGCTCCAAAGTTGTTGTCCCGCGCACGCTCTATCCATCTCTCACTTGTCAACCGATGTGACCTCACCGGTACCTCCCATCCAACACTAGGGGTACTCTTCTTCCCCCTGAGACCCCCAAGCCGCAAAGGGGCCACACACACAATACCAGAGAACTGCTAGCACCCAACTCGCCTTGCAAGGTCGAGCTACCACTCATTACCCGAGCTGGGTATCCCAACTCCCACAAGAGAAAGTTCAGTCAAGGAAAAATTCAACAACGTAACGTTACATAAAAAGATGAGGTACATACTCCCCCTCCTCCATCCTTTTTATAGATCTTTTAAGTAATTAGTTTCCCAAATTCTCATTAAATTCTTCTTTCAGTTAATTAATTTCGAAAAAAACCACCCCCGTACACATGTCACCCATCCCCTAGTTGCACCAGAAAAACAATTTTATTAATTATTTATTTATTCCTATTTCCCTCACCCACCTAAAAGAATTCCTAAGAACATTCCTTAGTGTCCTAATATTCCCTTACAAATATTAAATGACTTACGCCTTACTTAATTCCTAGTTGAGTTCATAAATAGCAAGCTCCCAAGGAAAGATTCCTTACTAAGTTAGACATTCAACTTTTTCTTTATGTTTCCCTTTTTCTTTAGGTTTCCCCTTTTTCTTTAAGTTTCCTATTTCTTTTAAGTTTCTCTCTTTTTCATTTTTAACTAAAAATTAATTTAGCAAGTGTAGATGACACAACCATTTACCCTCTTTTCCTTTTTTTTTTTTTACTAAAACTAAATTAGCAAAAATAGATAAAAACAACAATTTCCCTTTTTTAAATTTTAATCCTCCATTATAATTTTGACTTTAATAAATAATTCTGAATTTCTTACTCCCCCCTTCTTGTTACATGTTTATTTGTTATTATTATTATTATTTTTTACCACGTGTTCTACTTAGACCTAGATTTTAATTTCACTAGGCTGGGCGACATTTTTATTAGGGGAATTGTTTTTAAATCTTACTTTTCCCATCATTCGTTTTAAGGCTATCTAGGTTTATTCACTTACCAGTTAAAATCATGACGTTCCCTTCAGGACGCACTAGGTGCTCCAAGGGTGCCACTCGCCTCTTTTTGTTTTCTTTGCACGATGTGCCCTTCAGGATGCACTACGTAAGACCTAGCAATAAGACCTCAAATCTACTATCTAGTAAGATCATGACATATATGGGTTCTTTTATTATATAAAAATATTTTTTTTAGTTTTGTAGTTCGAACAATAGAAAGTATGCAAAAATTTGTAGTCAAACGACAAATTAATATAAAGTCAACGAATTATCAATCGCTATAGTCCCTCTCGACCTTCGACAGGGACTAATAAAAATAGAGTCACTTCATATGATAATGTACATATAATAATAAAAACATAACTGTTTTAGATCATATTGAATGCCTTTTGTGAAATAGAAATGATTCACATTGGCTTAAAAAAGTTAATTATGTGAAAAACGAAAATTTTCATTTTCACATTATTTGTAAAAAAATTGTATAATTATTTATATTATTAACTTGTATTTATATTTTACATTAGAAACAAATGAATATACATTATTAATTCAAGTTTTATTTTTTATAATTTCATTAACTTATTCAATAAAATGTGTATAGGAACCAAGTGAAGTTTACTTGATTAATTAGCTTTGTATTACGAAATTAAATTTGGATTCAATGAAGCATAAGATAGATAAGAAAAAAAATATTATAAAATGGAATGGTAAAGTGCATTAATATAAATTTAAATAGTAAATGGGATGATAAATGGATAATCGATATATTATATGGGGATAAAGAAATGATAAGAATAGAAGATAGATTATGTTGGATGTTGGAGATGGTATGCATATTGTATTGTCTTATTCATTGTTTTATTATCTTAAAGATTTTATGTTTTTAAGATTTTTTGGTTTATCATCACCAAAATTTAATTCAACAATCTTTGTCAAAATTGCAATTTTGAATTGATGAAATTGTTGTTTTTAATGCATAAATGGACTCAACACTCTCGAATACCCCTACTATAATTTTAACATGTAATATACACAATTCTATGAATCCAAAATGATTTTTGTTAGATTTCAAGAAAAAAATACTAGTTTTCCATCCCTATTGGGAAAGTGCTAATTTATAGCGTATTTAGACTATTCTTTTTGTTGGACATATTGTCATTGATGTCAACAGTCGATGTGATGATTTGTTATTATAATGAATTATCATTGTGATTTACCAGAGATGAGATTGTCATTGATGTCAATAATATATTAGTTAGCAGAAGATGTCAAACATTATGCAAAGATCAAAAGTGTAAGCTCGGGAGGAGGAGCGAACAACATGCAGACATCAAAGCTCAGAAGGGAAAACACTATATAGAAGATGTCAACGGTCATAATAAGTAGAGCAACAAGGTTAATCTCAGGAAGAAAATTATACTAAGAATCGACAGAAGAACATCACCTTAAGGCTAAAGAAATTCGTGATTATTGTTGATCACGATAGAGTCAATCAATGTTCCTATGATAAAATCTTAGGAGGGTTACAAAATGCAGAGATCAAAGCTTGGAAGGAAAAATGTAATCTCAGGGTGAGAAGCCTCATCAGTTGTCTGATCAAAGTGAGAAGCCTCAGTAGTTATCCGATTAGAGTGAGAAGCCTCAACAACCATTTGATCAAGAAATTGGCTGTGTTGATCGTCTAAATATTACAAACGTCGGTCATATGAGTGACCGTGGGCTTGAGGAACATTGGAGGATAGTGAACGTCTGATATGATTCGAGTGTTTTCATAATCGTTGGATCATCTTAAAGTGGAAGGATAGGATAAGCGGGGCTAAAGGGTTGAGAATTTGATTATCCGAATGCCCATCAGTCGTCGGATCAAACCCAAATTCCCATTAGCCATCGAATCATTTTAAATTGGAAGGACAGGTTAAGCGAGGTAAAAGCGCTGAGAGTTCGATTATCCGAATACCCATCATCCATCGGATCAAACCCGAATTCCCGTCAGCCATCAAATCATTTTTGAGTGGAAGGATAAAATAAGCGAGGTAAAAGATATGAGATCTCATTTATGCAAATTTTCGTGAGTCGTTGATCATTCTAAGTGGAAGGACAGCATAATCTAGAAGATTTGCATTGCAGACAAATTGAACCATTGATCTAGGATCATGATCGATGAACAACATTTAGTTCGAGTATAAATATGCAAGGAGGTTAAGCTCCAGAAAAATCTCACTTCAGATTTTTCAGTTTGAGAGTTGAATTACCCGAAGCTTGAAATCTGAAATGAATAAGGACCATCAGATATGGAGGATATATGATGACCATTGGATCAGGGTTATTGGTCAGTAGACCACATCATCAAGGAAACATGGCAGACCACGTCTACAAAGACATGTGGCAGACCACGTCAACAGACCATGATAGCAAAAGACATGTGGAAGACCATGTTAGCAGACCACGAAAGCAAAAGACATGTGGCAGACCATGTCAGCAGACCACATTAGAAAATACACATGGAATAATCAGATGATGACAAGCGTCAAGAGGAAATTGGCTCATGCCATGACAACAAGTGACGTAAGCAAGTTACGTCACTCCGGGAGAATTGCTTCGAGAGTTTCACCACCAAGAAATGTCAAAAGTCCCGAAGTCTTGAAGGACGAAGGTTTGGAGTCACTCTCAGCCATTGACCTGAGATACATCTCGGGAGTTAGGACAACCATTAGATCCAGGAGAAGAACATGTGCCACATGAGGAGATCCATGTCAGCAAGACTATGTCAGTAAGGACACATGGCACAATCAGAGAATGAAAAGTGTCAATCTGAATCGACATTTCAATTACATGTAAATCATGAATCAGAGTGACACGTGCAAGCTACTCAGCTTGTGACACATCATCAAGTGACGTAATTTACGTCACTATGGGAGTTTTAATTTGGTATTTTTACCACCAACACTTTCCCAAAGTTCTGAAGTCCCGAATGCCATAGTCTCGAAGTGGACACGAGACGTCTGATCTGAAAATCACTTCAAGAGCATTCTCAATCATCGATCTACTACAGTGGAACGATAGTGTAAGTGGAAGCGTCAATCGAAAACAAGCGATCTTCATCGTTTTATGACTTACTCAGCAGGTGATCACTCTGGAGGAAAATGGAGCAATGTTTATTCGAAACCTTCAAAGTTTCAGATGTCGAAGTCCCGAAGTGGACACAAAAATTCTGATCTAAAGATCACTTCAGGAGGATTCTCGACCATTGATTCGAAAGGGACACGCGTCAGTGGATTGAAAGCTCCAAAATATTGACGTACGGAGGAAAGAAGGGGTTGAGATTTGAAATCTCCTATAACTTCAACCATACGTCCTTGGCAGATGTTCATAGTCCTATGATTTCCTTGATGGTACCTGATAATCCATTGAGAAGAATATTCAATGCCACTTCATTGTTTTTCCTTACTCTTCTTTGGATTGAAATCTTGGATAGATTTTTTGAGGTAGTTAATTCCCAGGGCTTGCTTACTACTGAATTCCAAACTTCAGATCCTCTTGAATTCAAACATTGTTTCATATTTTCTCTACATGAGGAATAATCTGTTCCATCAAATAAGGGAGCTTCAATTGCAGAGAGAGCCATCTGGCCACCCATTTCTTCAGGATCTACCTTCTAGTAGTTAAACTGTGTTGAAGGAACCTCGCTTTGATACCAATTGTTGAACACACCACCCACACTAAGAGGGGGGGGTGAAATAGTGTGTGGACTTTTCTAACTTTTATTCTTCTCACAAGTTAGTAGTTAAAACATAATTGAACAGATTAAGAACAATTAGATCATAATCAAAATGGACAAGAGACACCAAATGTTTGTGTAAGATTTTGTATAATTGATATGTATATATATATATGAATATAGTAATATGAATTTTCCTAGCACCAACTATTTTTTATCAGCACCAACTGAAGTAAGGAGCACCAACTCCTCGGAGAGCACCAACTCCTCGGAGAGCACCCACTCTCAAGAAAGACCCAGCTTTCCACAAGGCCCATCTTCCTGATAGAATGCAGTCTATCCAACTAGAGTTCATATAGTAGTTCAACCAACTCTAGTAGTAGTGATCCATTATTAAATCAATTATGTTTCATGATCAGAGGTATACCATCAACACTCATCACTGCACTTCATCTTCTCTCTAAAATTCACGCCTTCTTCACTTTATATTTCCTTTGATATCCGTGCCTTATTTCCCCTTCATGTTTTTCCATAGGCCGCTCTTTCTCAGCGAGCCTCTCTTTTCCACAAGCCGTCTACTTCCTCAAACACCCAAATCAAGTTCATGAATAGCTCCATGACCCTGGATGAGATCTTGGATAGTCAGAGATCACCAAATGGAAAATTTGGTCTTGGATACAACAATGAAGAAATCAATACTCCTAAGAAGCCTGATGTAGGTCCTTCATTTGTAAAAGGTGAAAACAGGTCTGACATGGGTCCTTCATTTGTAAAAGGTAAAAACAGGTCTGACATGGGTCCTTCATTTGTAAAGGATGAAGATAGGTTTGACACAACTCCTTCATTTGTAAAAAGTGAAAGAAAGTATGACTCGGGTTCTTCAAGTTCAAGAAATTAAAGGAACACTACAAAATTTAGAATATCAGATCAAGGAATACATCCAGAAGCTACTCATACACCTCAAAGAAAGTTTAGAAGAGAGACACCTTCATGGATGAATCAAAGAAGGTATGAGAGTGTTTTTAATGGTTATTTTTTCTCTTGTAATGAATATGGTCATAAAGCTTTGGATTGTAGGCATCATGGAAGAAAACAAGTTGGCAAGTTCAACAAAAGTATAAGATGTTGGAACTGCAATCATGTTGGACATATTGCTACACATTGTTACACTATGAGATGCAACAGTTGTGAGGGACATGGCCACAAAGCCCATAACTATTGGAACTCAAGAAAACAGTCAATGAGAAATGCTTTATACAATATGACAAAAAGAGTAAAAGGAATATGAAAGAAAAATGAAGTTCTAGTAATAGATGATCAGAGAACAAATTTCAAGAAACCAGGACACTCACAGATGTGGATAGAAAATACTGAACAAGTGAACATGAGTGAAGTTGATTGTTGCAAAAAGAATGGCATTCATGTGACAAGCATAGTATAAAATTTCTCAGACAACTTTAGAGCAATGTACAGTAAAGACGAATCTTGGATAAAGATGGATACATCTGGTTAGAAATCGATGAGAATCAATGGGCAGATCCAATGGTTGTTTGAAAAATATGAGCTACAATTGTGCAATGTTCTAGTAGGACAACAACATCTGCAGAAGCAACATTCTTATGTAAAAAATGATGTACATGACATCCTGTAGAGATAAAAAGAGGAGAGACCCTGTAAAAAAAAAAACTACCCATTTAGAAACAAAGGGGGAGAACAGTCAGTAAAAACTCAGGGGAAGTATTTTGGTTAGTAAATCAGAAAGTAATTAGATTAAGTTTTGAAAAGACTTGATCACAACAAAAATTGGTATCAAGAATACTACTCATTTGAAACACAAAAATCCCAATCAACTGAGATAAGAAGTTAGTAAACTAACATGGGAAGAAGCCTTGTTAGGAAGAGATAATTTTTTCAGAAACAAAGGGGGAGAGTAGTTAGAAGCAGAGAGAGAGCATATTGATAGGGGGATTCATTCAGTTATGGCAGGAAAAACACGATTGTAGGAAGAGTTAACCAAGTTCAGATTATGGTCAGTAACATACAGAGCTTTACCACAGGAGGAAAAACCCTTTTCCATTGATGCCAAAGGGGGAGAGAAAACTTCATAAGAGGAAAGCATCATCACAGGGGGACTTTTGTATATGAAGTTAGTGGGTTTCCCTCAATGAAAAAGGGGGAGATTATTTGACATATTGTCATTGATGTCAACAGTCGATGTGATGATTTTTTGTTATAACGAATTATCATTGTGATTTACCAGAGATGAGATTGTCATTGATGTCAATAGTATATCAGTTAGTAGAAAATATCAAACAATATGCAGAGATCAAAAGCGTAAGCTCAGAAGGAGGAGCGAACAATATGCAGAGATCAAAGCTCAGAAGGGAAAATGTTGTACAGAAGATGTCAACAGTCATAATAAGCAAAGTAGCAAGGTTAATCTCAGGAAAAAAAGTATACTAAGAATCGAAAAAAGAACATCACCTTAAGGCTGAAGAAATTTGTGATTACTATTGATCACGATAAGATCAACAATATTCCTATGACAAAATCTCAGGAGGGTTAGCAAATGCAAAGATCAAATCTCAGAAGGAAAAATGTAAGCTCAGGGTGAGAAGACTCAGCAACCATCCGATCAAAGTGAAAATCCTTAGCAGTCGTCCCATCATCTAAATATTATGGACATCGGTCATATGAGTGACTATGAGCTTGAGGACCGTTGGAGGATAGTGACTGTTTGATCTGCTTTGAGTTTTTTCATAACCGTTGGATCATCTTAAAGTGGAAGGATAGGATAAGCGAGGATAAAGGGTTGAGAATTTGATTATCCGAATACCCGTCAGTCGTCAAATCAAACCCAAATTCATGTCAGTAGTCATATCATTTTAAAGTGGAAGGATAGTTAAACAAGGTAAAAGGGATGAGATTTCAATTATCTTAATACCCGTTAGCTGTCGGATCAAACCCGAATTCTTGTCAGCCGTCAGATCATTTTTTAGTGGAAGGATATGATAAGCAAGGTAAAAGATCTAAGATATCATTTATGCGAATTTATGTTAGCCATTGATCATTCTAAGTGGAAGGACGGGATAAGCTAGAAGATCTGCATTGCAGACAAATCGAGCCATCAATCTAGTATCATGATCGATGAACAACATTTAGTTCGAGTATAAATATGTGAGGAGGTTAAGCTACGGAAAAATCTCACTTCAGATTTTTCAGTTTGAGAGTTGAATTACCCGAAGCCCAAAATCTGAAATGAATAAGGACCATCAGATCTAGAGGATATACGATGACCATTGGATCGGGATTTTTGGTCATCATACCACATCAGTAAGGACACATGGCATACCATGTCAGCATACCATGTCTACAAGGACATGTGGAAGACCACGTCAGTAGACCATGACAACAAAAGACATGTGGCAGACCATGGCAGCAAAAGACATGTGGTAGACCATGTCAGTAGACCACGTCAGCAAATACACATGGCATAATCAGATTATGAAAAGCGTTAAGAGGAAATTGGCTCATGCCATGACAACAAATGATGTAAGCAAGTTACATCAATCTAGGAGAATTGCTTCGGGAGTTTCACCGCCAAGAAATATCAAAAGTCTCGAAGTCCCGAAGGACGAAGGTCCGAATTCACTCTCATTCGTCGATATGAGATACATCTCGGGAGTTAGGAAAATTGTTAGATATAGGAGAAGAACATGTGCCACATGAGAATATCCATGTCAGCAAGGACACATGGCATAGTCAGAGAATGACAAGTGTCAATATGAATCGGCATTTCAAGTACGTGCAAATCATGAATCAATGTGACACATGGCAGCTACTCGGCTCGTGACACATCATCAAGTGACACAAGTAAGTTATGTCACTCCGAGAGTTTTAATTCGGAATTTTTACCACCAACACTTGCCCAAAGTCTCGAAGTCCCGAATGTCAAAGTCCCGAAGTGGACACGAGACGTCCGATCTGAAGATCACTTCGAGAACATTCTCGACCGTCGATCTACTATAGTGGAAGGATAGTGTAAGTGGAAGCGTTAACTGAAAGCAAGCGGTCTTCACTGTTTTATGACTTACTTAGCAAGTGATCACTCTGGAGGAAAATGGAGTAGCATTTATTCGAAACCTCCGAATTTTTGAATGCCGAAGTCCTGAAGTGGACACAAAACATCTGATCTAAAGATCACTTCGGGAGCATTCTTGACCGTTGATCCGAAAGGGACACACATCATTGGATTGATATCTCTGGAAGATTGACGTACGGAAGAAAGAAGGGGTTGATATTTGAAATATCCGAATTCTGAATACCCGAAGGAGGTCTCGACCATTGATCCAAAAGGGACACGCGTCAGTGGATTGACAGCTCCGGAAGACTAACGTACGAAGGAAATAAGGGATTGAGATTTGAAATATCTGAAGTTCGAAGACCCAAAGGAGATCTCGACCATCGATATGATGTCGGGTGTACTCTCAACCGTTGATCAAAATACAGTGGAAGGATATTGTAATCATAATAGCCGAAGTCTTGAAGAAATTGGTGGCCATCCATATCAATGCTTGATTAAGCCCTGGTCGTTGGATTAAGATCATGTAAGGATTGAATATGACCATTGATCTGGTTCCGTGATATAATGACATCCAGAAACCCAACCCTAGGAGATGAAGCAAAAAAATTCATGTGGGCCCCGTTTGGGTAAGTCAGTACATCAACTTCCTGGGGTCGTAACTTTTGCATACAATCTTCGTTTGACATGCTCAATACCCCGTTAGAAATATATATCCGAGGAATACAAATTTTGTGTGAGAAACATCGAAGGAACTTCTACGTTTCTCCACCTTTTCCCAAAAAACATCGTTTAGGGCCTTAAAATGGCTCCGGAAGTTTCAGGACCCGAAAAACTGCTAAAAATAGTAAATTACCAAAAATTCCAGAAAATTGTTTTGAGCTAGTTGGAAAAGGTGGGTGGCCACCGATATCCACCTGGATCACTTTGTTGTTGGAAAAGTGGTTTTCATTGATGTCAAACTTAGAAGAAGCCTGAAAGCAAAGCCCAGAAGCCCATAAAAGTGATGATGATGTGTACACTTGAAGAATCTCATAAGAGCCTTGAAGGAGCCTTGACATAAGTGTATATGAATCCAAAGTGGTCCCCTTATGGAGTAGCTTTTAAGATTTGCTCTCACTGGATGTGATAACATGTGGTTGTTTCCACATGCCCACTTTGATTTGTACACAAATGGAGCCTTGAAGGAGCCTTGAAAAATCCCTAAAACCAAGTGAAGAATCCCCTAAAACCAAGAGAAGAAGCCCCTAAATTAAATTAAAGAAGCCCAGAAGGTCATCCATCCTTAAGGAGAAGGTGTGTTGTAGGATAAATGCACCTTGCAAGAGTTACCTCCCTTAGGCGCTTCCTAGACTTAAGAAATAATAGAGATGCAAGCCAAACACTTTCCTAGATCTGAATCATACATGAAAATATCTACGAGATAAGAGGATGAGAAGCATATCTGATGCTTAGAAGGTTGTCCCTGCACACTCCTTGGTCATTCACTCCTTTGAAGATATCCTTCACTTTCATGAACACAAGTATGCACACATAGGTGAACAAACAAGCACCTCTCACGAGATCAAACGTAACATGTATAAAACATAGATCTAATAATATATCACAAAGACATGAAAATATTAACTCTCTATGAAGATTACGATCACCATATACAATCAATTAGAGTGGAAAATCATGTGCATCTTCTATTAATAAAGAAAAAATATCACAACTTACATACAAATAACTTGATGAAGCTTCTCCCAATTTCCTTGCCCAATCTCTGTAATTGATTTGGCATTATAACTTTACTCTATCGTTTCCTCCCCTTTTCTGATGAGAGACCCTCAATATATAGGATGAAAGAGATGAGATGGTGGATATCTCTTAGTCACTCAAAATAACAAGATTCTTAAGGTCGAATTGCAATAAATCCGATATTGATCCCATCTCATTGTAACCATTCCTAATTTGAGAGTAACATACTTGGTCGCACCCTGCATTCCAGCAGGAAGCGACCGATTGCGAATTGCAAGAGAGAAAGGATCGACCATCAATTTGGTTCACGATATGTAAAAGGAAAACTCACGACGAGGAAAAGGAATGGTGTATACTCAAAGGAAAAGTGACACAACTAATTTTTTTATCCTAATAACCTCTAGAGAATATCCATCAAGTAATCAGGTGGAAAATAAGTATATAACAAGGTGCAACCCAAACGTTGCGACCCTTGGTCACACCCCCTCATGTGGAGAAGACTCATATAAATAAGAGGAGCCTCATTTGGCATTTGGATTACAAAAATTCAAGCTAGCCAAGGAAGAGGAGCGAATTATAGCCTAGAGGAGTGAATTTACAAGGGAAGATGAAGTGAAGAACAGAGAAATTCCAAGGGAGGATGACGTCTTGTCATGATTTGTTCTAGGGTTTTCTTTGAAGGTCATCATTACATTTTCGGTATAAATTTTTTATAGAAAAATTCAGATAGATAAACTTGGAGGTGTTTCAATAGATATAGTGAAGAATCTTGGGTACAAATTTCAGGTCTTGACTCATTACAGGTTTGGAGTTATAGTCAATGGAAGTTGAGGTTTTTAAAACTAGGGTTTTATTCTTCAAAATGAGTCATCTTTCCATTTTCGTTATAACATTTTTTGGGGGATGATTCAAGGATTGAAAATTAGAGGAATTTCAGAGAAGATATTGAAGGATATTGGGTACACATTTCAGATCTTGATTCAATACAGGTATGAAGTTATACTTGTTAGAAGTTAGGGTTTGTGACTAATCCAAAAACTAGTCCCAAGCATGTGTTAGAGATAAAACAATTATATATAAATATTGGTAGGTCCAAATTGAATACCACTTGTTTCATTAGAAGGAGAACAGATCTTAATATATAATTTCCAAGCTTCAAAATTAGAAACGAAAAAATGAGCTTGTGGTGAATCTTACAAGTTTTCATATTTGAGGTACAATTCTGAACAGTTTTGTATGCAGATTTAAGAAGTGATTTTGGAATTGTATTTGAAGGTTGATTTGATCCTGTATCATCATTTAAAATATCCCAAGGGGATTGGTGTCTCCTTCCTGTAAGTGTTGAAAAAATCAAGGAGTAGGTGCTTTCTTCAAGTTGGTGCTTGTAAAACCTTGAAACTACTTAAGAAAAGTTTATGAGGTTTTCTCCCAATCGGGGTTCCATGTAAAAATATGTGTGCAATGTGTATGAGTTTATGTGATGTTGAATGACATGATTAATGGTTAATGTTTATGTAGTTCTTGAAAGTTAAAATTGTTATAATAAATCTATATTGATTCACCCACCCCTCTTAGTATTCTAGAATATTCTAACAATTGGTATCAGAGCGGGTTCCTTCAAAAATAGTCTAACCACTGGAAGGAAGATCATGGATAAGCAAGGAGAATTTACCAAAAATGGAACACCATTTTTTGATGGGAAAAACTATGTTTTTTGGAGCACAAGAATGAGAGAATTTTAGCAGGCACAGTGATTTGATGTTTGGCAAGTTGTAGTAAATGGACACACAGAACCAGCTTCTCCTCCGACAGATAATTGTAGATTTTAACCTTGTACAATATTTACTGCAAACAAATTTTCAAAAAAACAACAGAAAAGATACAATGGAAAATACAAACATTACACAGATATTTTTCCCCTGGAAACCCAAACCGGGAAAACCAACATATTCTATATTCATTCATGGTGATACATTGTTTACAATACAATATACATGTAGGATCTAGCGACATCCAAAACCCTAACCCAATGACCTGGATTAGTCAACAACCATAATTCCTTAACTGGAAATAAAAAACCATTGGCAAAAAACCATGTGCTGAAAAACTACCTAACAATGGACACAAAAATCGAGGAAACACGAAAAAACAAGGCAAAAATGTGACACGTTTCCCAAGGTAAAAAAATTCTCGAGGAGATTTCTCCCCCCCCCCCCCCTACGCGCCTAGCGCAACATATACACTACTACTTGTGAAAATAATATAACACATACCCAACATTCTCCCACTTGTTGTTTTCTTTGCATAAAGGGGGTTACAAGGTTGCATAGTCAACAATCCAGGGCAGCAATGCCCATGGATCCTCTACACCAAGAGAACTTCTCAATGCTCACAGATTTTGTTAATAAATCTACAACATTCTTCAAAGTGTCCACGTTCATAAACAATACTTTCTTTTCTTCAACCATGTCTCTCACAAAGTGATATTGAATATCAATATGCTTTGTCTTTGAATGATAAGTCAAGTTCTTCGCTAGAAAAATTGCACTATGACTGTCACAATCTATCCTTACATCTTGTTGTACCAACCCAATACATGAACACAATATTTGTAACCATATTGCTTCTTTACTTGCATGGGTGGGTGCCATGTATTCAACTTTCGTAGTAGAAAGTGCCACTACAGCCTGTATTTTTCTCGTCCAACTTATTGCTCCTCCAAATAGGTTAAACACATACCCACTTGTAGATCTCCTATGATCCATATCTCTATCCCAGTATGCATTCACAAATCCATGTATATCCACCACTCTGTCCAATCACGATCTTCCTTGTTAGCACAATCCATAGCTAGCACTGCTATGCAAATACCTGAAAACCCTTTTTTTATATACCTACTCAAAACTCCTACTGCATGTGCAATGCTCGGTCTAGTACATACCATTGCATACATCAAAATGTCAACTACACTCGCATATGGCACACGAGACTTGTCCTCCTCCTCTTCTTGTGTCTTGAGACACCGCATATAACTTTACACAAATGGGAATAGGAACCTTGACCGATTTACATTCCTGCATATTAAACCTATGCAATATTGTCTCGACATATTTTTCTCTGATTTAACCAGAGTTTCCTCTTTTTCCGATCTCTTTTAATTTCCATGTCCAAAATGAAATTTGAAGCATCGATATCCTTCATGTCAAATTTAGAGGACAACTGAGTTTTTACATCCTGGATAATCTCCTTGTTGTTTCCTATCAACAACATGTCATCCACATACAAGACCAAATAAATAAAATGATCACCAATTAATTTAAAATACATACAATGATCCTCTTTGCTTCTTGTGAAACCAAGTCTCAACATATAAGTATCAAATTTTTGATACCACATCCTTGGTGATTGTTTTAAACCATACAGGGAATTTTTCATCTTTCATACCAACTCCTTCTTTCCCTCCACAACAAATCTTTTTGGCTGCTTCATATAGATTTATTCTTCCAGATCCCCATGTAGGAATGTTGTCTTCACATCCATCTATTCTACTTCAAAATCAAATGCAACATTAACAAGTAACATAAATCTTATAGAGGTTAACTTGACAATAGGACAAAAAATCTCACCAAAATCAATTCTCTCAACCTGGGAATAACCCTTTTCTACTAACCGAGATTTGTATTTCTCCACTTTTCCTTATGCATTCAACTTCTTTTTGAATACCCATTTTCTTCCAGTCAAAAACTCCACTAGATCCCAAGCCTCATTCTTATCCAAGGATGTCATTTCTTCGTCCATGTCCTTTTTCTAGAGATTTTCATCCTCTAAATCCACTGCCTCCCTAACAATTCCAAGATCATCATCACTAACAGACAAAGAAAAATTTGAACGAAAATCAGATGGAGTATACCTTTCTGGTAGCCGTTTTCCTCGAAACGATCTCTTCAATACTGGAGTATGAGGATATTCTTCTTCTGATTATTGTTCTTTTGTAGAGTCTGATTCATCATCCTTTAAATCAAACTCTATTTTCTCTGGTTCTTTCTTATTTGGTAGGAATTCATGTTTAACAACATCCTTCATTTCTCTAAATACCACATCTCAGTTATACACTTCTAGGTTCCAAAGCTTATAACCTTTGAGACCATTTTTATATCCAATAAAGATACACTTTTCATCCTTCTTATCTAACTTCTCATGTTTTCCTTTGGAACATGAACATATGCATCACAGCCAAATACCTTGAGATGTGCGAGAGATGGTTTCTTACCAGTCCATACCTCTTGTGGTGTCTTGTCATCCAATGTTGATGAGGGTGATCTGTTGACCAGGTAACATGTAGTACCCATTGCCTCTGCCCAGAATTATTTCCCTAACCTGGCACCACTGAGCATGCACCTTACTTTTTCCATCAACGTCTTATTCATCCTTTCTACAACTCCATTCTGCTGAGGTGTATATGGAGTAGTCTTCTGTCTTGCTATACTGCACTTCTTACAAAATTCTTCAAATTCACTCCTGCAAAAATCTCCTCCATTATATGTCCTTGGCACTTTAATTCTTTTCTCTGTTTGATTCTGAACAAGAGCCTTAAACTCTTTAAACTTGTCAAAGACTTCAGATTTCTTTCTGAGGAAATATATCCAAGTATTCCTCGAGAAGTCATCTATAAATGAGACATAGTACACATATTTTCCCAATGATGGGACCGATACAGGTCCAAAAACATTACTGTGAACTAGCTGTAAAATTCCTTCTACCCTCGATGCACCAGAGGTGAATCTTACCTGATTTTGCTTCTCATATATACAATGTTCACAGAAATCAAAATCCAGAGAGTAGTTAGACATGCCTTCAAGCATACCTTTACCGTGTAGTAGTCGAAGACCCTTCTCACCGATATGCCCCAGTCTTTGATGCCACAACATTACCTTTTCTCCAGAGACTGTAGGAGTTATTTCTTCTTCAAATCCAATATCATGAACAATGGAACTCTTACACCCATCACTAATAGTGCTTCCTTGTAGCTTATATAGAGTTCCAAACCAAAATCCCTTCAAAAACACCATTTCTCCTCGAACCATCCTACAGGTTTCCTTTTCAAATATTGTTTTTACCCCTGCATTGTCCATTTTGCTTACCGAAATCAAATTTTTGGTCAATCCTTGGATGTGCAGAACACTAGGTAGTGTTCTAATCCTTCCATCTATGAGCCTCAACTTGACTTTTCCTTGACCTATGATTTTGGTTGTCGAGTCATCACCTAAGAAAACATTACCTCCATCATACCTTTCATATTCAGAGAACCACTCCCTGTGGGGAGTGTTGGAGAAATATTTATTTTCGGCACACTAGTTCAGTGGGAGTAACACTAGTTCAGTGGCAGTTAACTGACTATTTCTATTTTAGACTTTCTAATCTTAGACCATCACTATTATGCATGCATTCCTAATTATAGGATGTCATTGCCTATATGAGTGAAGATCACTCACTCATTGATTATATCATAATATACATTGATTCTCATTCTTCATTGTGTATCTCTTTTCCTTTTCTTGATAAACTTTGTTTATGCATGCTTTAGCTAGATCTCCCGTGCAGGTTTCCATGAAACACTGACATGGTATCAGAGCTGTGTTTCTTGGAGCAAGTCATACAAGCCAAAAAATAAGGAAAATTAGAGTTTCAGTAAGCTAAATCCATGGTCGTACCTTTCAACAATGATTTCTCCAAAAATATTAAGTTTTTGAGGAAACGACCCGGATGAGAAGTAAATCAACCCATTCTGCAAGTGGGTTTTCAACCGTTTGGCGAGATTCCTCATCGTTTGCTCAGAAAGTAAGCCGCAAGACAACCTCTTGAAACTGATACGAATCCGTCATACATTTCAACAGTTTTTTCTCTAAAAGTATTAATGTTTTGAGGAAACGCCCCCCATGGGAAAGAAAGAAAGAAAGAAAGTATTTTTAACATCCACGAGGCTAAAAATAGCCTATGGGACAGATTGTTTTTCCATCTGGCTCTTGTATTCGGCCCTTTTCCTATGAAGTTTTACAATAATTGCTCCCAGCTTCTCAACAAACTCTTTGCTGAATAGATTATCCCAAGAATTAGCTGCTAGAATACCTGCATAATTTTCCCTGTTGTCTTTGAGGGCCTCACATTCTAAAATGAAATTTTTTTCTGTTTCCACTTTTCCGGACGAGCACAAAATACATACTCTTTCTTCCCACCTTTCTTTTGGCCTTTTTCAGCGCCCTATTTCATAATGGAGTTGATGAGAATTAGTCCTTAATTGAGCAATAAGAATTTTAGATCTCCAAGAAATATTGGCCCCTATGTATGCCTTTTGCTGATGGTTATGAGTGGGGTTAAACTCTTCAATGTAGTACTTCTTCTTTCTCCCTAGCTCTTTCTCCCAAGTACGTTTGTGGAACTTATCCATAACAAAAAAAWTTATCTCTTTACTCTTTGTAGGACACATGCTCAAGAAAATGCCCCATTTACTAAACCATTTGTTATTTTGCCACATCCAGGTCTTCTTTGTTTTGCACAATCTGTCACTAAACACAACCTTAGGCCATCTTCCCTCTTCCATTTGCTCAATTTTTTTCAAATACCTTATGACTCGCACCATAGAAATTTCTTCAATAGGGGAAGCCCCTGTTTCACTTAACATGATAGCATAAGGAACTGCACTTTTAATTTTGAATTTGTTTGTAATCAATCACTTCTGAATTTTCTCAATTTGTTTCCACTGCATATCAGTTGTGTTGCTGGCCCATAGTTCACAACTGTAGAGGATAATCAGAATCACTAGAAGCCCAAAAAGAGTTAGAGTGGTTTTTCAGTCCCACAGCTCTGCCTCTTTACACCTGTTTTGAAAAGAATAAAATGTTTTCCAACCCCCTAAATTTCTTTTCTTTCTACAACCATCCCAGCTTAAATTTCTGTTGAAGTCAATTCCAAGGTATTTGTAGTCTGCAACTTCTTCCAGAATGTTGCCTTCAAAGTAGAACTTATGCTGGTTATGCTTTCTTTTGTTAGAGAAAACCACTACTTTCGTTTTGCTAATATTGACTTGCATCCCCACCCTTCTACAAAACTACTCAAGAGAACATAAGTTCTCTTGCAAACCAAGAGTTGATTTAGCAATCAATATAAGGTCATCCGCATACAAAAGAAGCCTTATAACGAACTTGCCCAAATGGATACCATCACCCCCTTGCGAATTTAGCCACTCTTCAAGCTTGTCAATATATAACCCAAAAATGGTAGGAGACAATGGGCAACCTTGCTTGACCCCGATATCGCTTCTAAAACTTTCAGAAATGCTTGCTAAAGTTCTAATTTTGACTTTCACCTCTTCATACATCCTATGCACAACTGCTCTCAAATGCCTAGGAACCCCAAGTTCCTCCATTCTGCTCCAAAGCTTATCCCTAGGAATTGTGTCAAACGATTTTATGAAATCAACAAAGCAACAAAAAACTTCTTCCTTTTCTTCCCAAGTTTTTTCAATGATGTGCCTTAAAGTTATGCAATGATCAATTGTGGAATGTTTAGGTCTAAAACCTGCTTGCCCTTTAGCATGTTTATCTCTTTCTTCTGCCCACTTGTTGATTTTCTTTTTTAACATGCTTCCAAATAACTTCGCAAACAAGGGGTTTATCATTATGGTTCTATAATTGGAGGGATTATTGATGTCCCCACTCTTGAAAAGAGGTATTTCCATACTAGTTGTCCAATCTGTGGGGAACCCCTGCTGTATGATGTTGTTGAAAATTTTTGTGATGTGAGGTGAAAGAATTTTTGAGCCCCACTTTAGATACTCTGCTTGGAGTTCATCTAAGTCTTTTTCTTTTCCAATGCCCAACCTCTTGATACCCATCTCTACCTCTTGCACCATGAAGAGTTTTGTATCTATGTTGACCAAGGGAGGAGGGTCAACCTTGGGATCCTGCTCATAAAGTTGTCTTGTATAGTCAAACCATTTAGAAGCTGTAATGTTGTGTTCAGTTTGCACCTTTTTCGGTTGGAGCTCCTTCCAGAACAGTTTGGGGTTACTTTTCCCAAGGAATATTAGTTCTTCTCTCCTCGAGACCATGAAATCAACCTTTTTATTTCTTACTATCTGCTGGTAATCTTTGAGCTTTATGTTATCCTTGTCTGATTCCTCCCACCTTCTCCTTGCCTTTTTGCATTCCTCGTCAAACCAAGCATTAACCAGAAAGCAGTTTGTTTCAGACTTCTTAATTTTTTCTCTTTTGCACTCAGCAAGTGCGCTTTGAATTAAATGTGTTAATCTGTGACTATGAAGGCCATGAAATGAGATTTCCTCCTTCTCGAAGAGCCTCTCTAACGTTTTTTTGAAGGTATTACAATTCTCTGGAGTCAAAAGAATTCTGCCATTTGGGGGATTTTGTTGAACACACTGAGTTTTTGGCCCTAATTGCTTCTTTTTGGTCCAAGAGAAACTTAAATAAATTGGCTTGTGATCCGATTTTAAGTCCCATATTTGGTCTCCAATCAACACTTCCTCCATTTTCCCACACAAGTTATGCGAGCAAATTGCATAATCTACTACACTTGCTTCGTTGTAAGTGTTGCAAGTGAAATTACCGAACTTTTCCCATCTAGTCATACCGTTACAAATGACTAAATCGAAAGCCCCACATAGTGTAAGCAATTGTTCTCCAAAGAAATTGCAGCCTTTGTCCTCTGAAATTCGTTCCCACTGATGATTACTCTCTT
>JZKD02S0589707.1:109004-121936 GCA_000966675.3 Picea glauca | reverse complement strand
ATTTGTTTTGGCATGCAAGACTCACAGTTGAGTCTTTGTCCCTGCTTGCCCATACTGACCTTGCTTCCTCATTTCTTGTTGAGGAGTTTGTTGCCTCTTCTTTGTTATTGTCTTGTTGCCTTGTTTTGGAAGGAGGTCCAAATTGCGCTATCACAACTTTACCTTTATAAATCCATGCTATTTTTCCCTCATATCTTGCTGCCCTAACTTTTTTCATCTCGTCCCTCCTTTCCTCTTGTTGTCTTACAGTTAAGTCTTCTTCTAGAAAAAACCGAGAGCCCCTCAAGAATTGTTTCCTGCTTAGAATGATCTCTTTATCACACAAGTTGGGCATGATGACTTTTATGGGCCTAGCTCTCTCACCGTTAGGCTTACCTACTCTCCATGCTTGACATATTTGTCCTTGCCATTGGAGCTTGTCTTTCAAGAAGTCTCTTGCAAGGTCAAGAGTACATTCATTTTTCCCATAATCTTTCACCCTCTTGATAATTATGTTTGTTTCTCTATCATGTCTTTCTTTGCTTTCTCTATCTTGCATGTTGTCAACCTGAATGTTTCTTTCTCCTTCCCTCTTAGCAGGAATGCTAATAATTTAAGCCCAGGTTTTAGAGAGTTTTGCGGAATCTCCTTTCCTCTCTTCCCTTGATGTCTCTTCATTGTTGTCTATTTGGGTAACTACTTTCCCCTTATCCTAAGATGGCTTCGCATTCATAACCTCTGTATTCTCCACTGCAATTTTCTTCATGTTTTGCACTTCTGCTTTCATGCATTTCCATTCTGTTTTCCCCATTCGGAGAGCTTCCTGTAGCAATGACACTTGCTCCTTCAGAACTTTTTTGTTTTCTGCTAAATCCTGGTTTTTGGCTATTATTCTATGGATTGTACAATCTCTTTCCAACTCTTTAGCTTCTACTACTTCCAACCTCTCTTTTACCTTTAACAGTTCTTTCACATAAAGATCAGATGACCAAGTGAGAGGTGTGGATGTAGGACTATATAAGGCATAATCATCAATGACTTTTCCTTTTCCTTTAGACTTGTTGCCACATACTTGCAAAGAGGACTTGTTTGAATGTTGTTTCTTGCAGAGGACCCGAGTACTTTCCCTTTGAGACCTTTTTTACCTTGTTTGCTCCCATTTTAGACAAGCTAGTCTTCGTTTTAAAATGCCCCGGTACTGTTTGGCATTAACCCAAACCCACTTTCCGGTTTTGGCTGATGAGGCAATTTTCACTTGCCCTATATCATTTGTTTCCATGGGTTCTAAAGTTTCTTGTCCCATTTTCATGATGTTATTAAGGGAAATCAAAGTCTCTGCCCAAAACTGACCCTCTGTTTTATGCTTAACCCTTCACTATCTGTTGGTCTGACCACTAAAAACTTGTTTCTCTACCCACTGTCCCTGTTAGACCATTGTCCCTATCCTTTGTTAGCCCATTGTCTCTGCCCACTATCCCTCAAGATGAGCCCACTGTCCCTATCCCTGTCCCTGTCCCTGTCCCTGTCCCTGTCCCAATCCCTGGATGTCTGCTACTGCCTTTAAAACAACACACATCTGCCTCTTGTTATTGAAAGCTTTCTCCAAACAGTTTGCATACATTCTTGAGCTCAGTCAATCGGATAGAATGGCATGGGACTGCACCCCCTCTTTGAGCATTAAACATTTAACCTCTAATTATGGACCATTTAGTGCCCTGAAACGCCCAAATTTATCAAGGTGAATGCAGCCGAACCATGAGTGGATAATTTTCCTCCGCCAATGGCAGACTAAACTGGGGATTTCGCTTCTTTCTCTAGTCTTTTTCTTCTCTTCTGGTGTGTTTTTCCCCTCTGCTGTGCGGAGTAGCATATAACAAAATAGAACTTGTTAATGGATTAACCAGGGTTATATCAATGACAATCTGAATCCCCTGGAATAACAGCAACTGCCAGGCACCGTCGCTAAACTCTTCTAGGATAAAACTCGGGTTGCTGAAAGAAGTCACACAAAGGCCATGTCTTCTCACTGTAATATCGGATTGCGCACTATGTGGCTCTCGCTACTACTGTAAAAATCTCCCCCTCAATGACTCCTCTTAATGAAATTGGTGGGTTCGCATCTTTTAATGAAATTGCGAGTGGTTTCATGTTTCCAGTTTACAGTGCAATATTGATGCACATCTCTGTGAAAGTTTTTCCACAAAGCAATACAAAACTTTGAAACACAATTCTCAAAAACAGTAAAGTTGTGGGAAACACGAGTAGCCAGTGTGTCCTACCTTGTGAGCCAATTTTGTAGTGGTTCGTGTAATATTATGTTATTTTTGCAGCAGCAAAAAATAACATATAATCATCAACCGATCAATTTATGTAAATTGATCAATTTTGCAAGTGGGTTTTCAACTGTTTGGCGAGATTCCTCATTGTTTTCTCATAAAGTAAGCCACAAGATAGCCTCCTGAAATTGATACGAATTCGTGGTCGTACCTATCTACAATGATTGCTCCCAAAATATTAATTTTTTGAGGAAACGGCTTGCGCGAGAATTAAATCAACCCATTCTGCAAGTGTGTTTCAACTATTTGGCGAGATTTCTCAGCGTTTGCTCAGAAAGTAAGCTGCAAGATAGCCTCCTTAAACTGATACGAATCTGTGGTTGTACCTTTCAGCAGTTATTTCTCCAAAAGTATTAATGTTTTGAGGAAACAGCCCGTGTGGGAAGTAAATCGATCGATTTTGCAAGTGGGTTTTCAACCGTTTGGCGAGATTACTCACTGTTTTCTTAGAAAGTAAGCCACAAGATAGCCTCCTGAAACTGATACGAATCTGTGGTCGTACCTATCAATAGTGATTGCTCCCAAAATATTAAGTTTTTGAGGAAACGTCTCACGTAAGAAGTAAATCGACCCATTCTGCAAGTGGGTTTTCAACCGTTTGGCGAGATTCCTCACTGTTTGCTCACTAAGTAAGTCGGGAGATCGTCTCATGAAAATGATATGAATTTTCACTTAAAGTGCCCTTTCTGTCGTGATTTCTTAATTTTTCACCTACAGATTGAGAGTAAATTTTTAGGGGTTCATAGAAATAGTGGGAGAGATGGATATGACAACTATTATACAGTCAAACTTGGTGGTAATCCTCACACCATACAATTATTTTGATTGAAAGCTCAAGGCAGAATTCCAACTCATAAGGAAAGGACTATGTAATTTGACGAAGGCGACAAAAACATAACCTACATCAACAATTGACAAGATGAGATGGACGAACCATAAGAATGGGGCCACAAGACTACTTCTTGAGTCAATCTCCACTGATCTATGGGTTCATGTTGTCGCATGCAATACTCCAAACAAGATATGGACCACCTTGGAAGGACTTTTTGAAAAGCGGGATGAGATGCGAGATCATATGCTTGAGGTAGAGTTGAATACCTTAGACCCTAAAAGTTTTCATAATATACAAGATTTTTTTACTAAATTTAAATATTTGATTTTGAGCTTGGGTGAATGTGGTATTGACAAGTTTACATAAGAGAAACAACTTATTCTAACAATCTTGGCCAAGCTAGGACTAGAATACATTGTATATGTCTCCAATTTCCATTCTGGCAGATGTATTTTCGGAATAAATTGGAAAATGTCTATGTTGGCTCAGTTCATTGAGTCTCTTACACAAGAGCAGACAAAACTCATACAGATGGGCCTCATGAAAGATCCCAAAGCACATGCACTCATCATGCATGATGGAAAAGGGTCATCCAAACAGAATGGGAAAGAGGGATATTCCAAACCCTTTAATGATTCTTCAGGTTTCAAAGACTCTTCAAAATTAAAGAAGAAGAATAAGGGAAAGTAGTGCACTTACTGCAATAAATCGAATCATGAAGAATCCACATGCATGAAGAAACAGATCGATCTTATGGCATAGGCACTTCAGAAGAACAACCTTGGAAACTTCATTCCAGAGGGAGTCAAGAAGCAAAAGGAAGAAGATCCTGCTCCTAAGAAAGGTAATCATCATGCTCTGGTTGCAATTAATTCCTCATATGATTCATGGATTATAGATTTTGGTTCATCCCATCATACGGCAACGAAAGAGGAAGTTTTATCTTCTTTGAGTCCATGCTCGAGACCCCATATTCTCATAGGGGATGATACTCCGATAGAAGTAGCAGGAGAAGGGAGAGTGGAACTCCACAATGGAATTTTTGAGAATGTTTTACATGTTCCAAAGCTTTCTATGAATCTTCTCTCAGTTTATCAGATCACTCAAAAAGGTAAAAAGGTTGAATTTACATCAAATTCAGTTTCAGTAATTGACATGCATGACAATTCCATTATTGCAATTGGTAAGGTGGATCACAAGTCAAGGTTGTATAAATTCACTAAGTTTTCTGACGATGAATCCTCTATTCTACTTACACATAAGGAGAGTACTTTGCATGCACCTCTAGTGCAACATGCATATACTCTTGTACTCCCATCAGTTTCAGACATCAAATATGATTCCATACACTCAGATTTTGTACATGGAAATAAAAAGGTAGTACAGCCAGATAAGAAGCTAGCGTTGAAGCTTCAGTAGATGCCCAAGAAGGCAGAGACCACACTTCAGGCAGCAGGAAACCTTGCAGTGAATCCATTGGATTCAAGGAGGACTCAATCTCATCACGAGGAGCCTTCTCATGTACTTTCAGCTTTAGAACCTGCGATGCCCATGCATTGTTATATGGTTCAATCTACTGATCCACATACCTACAATAAGGATGTGGGAAATCTATTATGGCAAGCAACCATGCAAAAGGAGTATGACTCACTCTTAAAGAATCAGACTTCGCATCTGGTTCCACTTCCACCAGAAAGGAATATTTTCAAGTGCAGATGGGTCCACAGGATCAAGAGTTACAAGGCTAGACAAGTTTCCAAAGGACTTCATCAGATCCATAAATATTTCTACATCTTCACGAAGACTTTCAATGATCAGACATTTTAGACTTTGCGGAATCATCTTACAGTGAAAAACACAATTGCCTAGCTACTGCCATTTTCTTCTTTTGATACATTGTCTTTTGAAGGGGGGGGGGTTTGTTTCCACGTGGTTTTCCTTTTTTTCTTTACTTTTATTCAGTGTTCATTAGTTGCATTGTACATGAGTACCTAAAATGGCCTAGTAGCCGGGACTCGTTTTTTACTCCATAGTAATGTTCAGGGGGGGTGTTGGAGAAATTTCTATTTTTGGCACACTAGTTCAGTGGGAGTAACACTAGTTCAGTGGGAGTTAACTGACTAGTTCTATTTTAGACTTTGTAATCTTATACCATCACTATTATGCATGCATTCCTAATTATATGATGTCATTGACTATATGAGTGAAGATCACTCACTCATTGATTAATTCATAATATACATTGATTCTCATTCTTCATTGTGTATCTCTCTTCCTTTTCTTAATAAGCTTTGTTTGTGCATGCTTTAGTTAGATCTCATTTGCAGGTTTCCATGAAACACTGACATGGATTCATATGAAATGATGCACCTGAGTCAACCAACCATGCCTCATGATCTACATGTGTGCTTGAAGAAGCCAAGTACACATCCCCTCCTTATTCCTTGGAGGTTTTTTTCTCTTGTAGAAGGTGATTCTTCATATCCCTTCTTTTTCTCAACTTTGGATCTACACTGCTTCTTGTAGTGCCTTTCTTTTCCACATCTCCAACATACCTTTACAAAATTTTCGGGAGATTTAGATCTACCCTTAGACTTAAATATCCCACTTGAGAATTTAGATCTATTTCTTTCCTGGGAGTGTCCTCTTGCAAATATTGCGTCTATGTTTTTCCCTTCCATGTTCTTCCGTCTCATCTCCTCCGATAACAAGGATGAGACCACTTCATCAAACTTCAAGGTAGTTTTATTACTAGCTATGGCCATAATCATACTATCCCACGAGTCTGGGAAAGAACACAGTAAACTAATACACTTCTCTTCATCTGAAATTTTAATCTCAATAGATACTAACTGACTTACCACAATATTGAATGCATTCAAATGCTCTGCCACTGAGTCTCCATCTCTCATCCTCAGGTTATACAACTTCTTTCTCAAGAATATTTGATTTACTAGGGACTTACTCACAACTTCCCCAACTTATCCCATAAATCTTTGGTTGTAGCTTCCTATGACACATTCAGTAATACTGAATCTAAGAGACACGGTCGAATTGTGCTCTTCGCCTTCCAATCCAACTTTTTCCAGTCATCTGTTGAAGTTCCTGTAAGTGCAGTACCTGGATCTACCATGATCCACTGATCTCTTCCCACCAACAGATCTTCCATCTTGAGCTTTCACAACTCAAACCTTTTCCCATTAAACTTTTTGATCTCCATTTTTGAATTCCTCGCCATTTATTTTCACCTGAAAAATCAATACCACAAATATCCCATTGTAACAAGGCTTATCACAGTCTCGAGCCAAACCATTGACCACAAAGGCGTCCCCCTGAAGCCAACAAAGCTATGATACCAAATGTAGATTTTAACCTTGTACAATATTTACTGCAAACAGATTTTCAGAAAAAGAACAGAAAATATACAATGGAAAATACAAACATTACACAGAGATTTTTCCCCTAGAATTCCAAACTGCGAAAACCATCATATTCTATATTCATTCATGGTGATACATTGTTTACAATACAATATACATATAGGATCCAACGACATCCAAAACCCTAACCCAATGACCTGAATTAGTCAACAACCCTAATTCCTTAACCAGAAATAGAAAACCATCAACAAAAAACTATGTGCTAAAAAACCGCCCAACAATGGACACAAAAAATGAAGAAAAATGTGACACATTTCCCGAAGCAAAAAAAATTTCTTGGGGGCGTCACCCCCGAACCCCCACGTAGGGGGATCTCGCCCCTCTGCATGCCCAACGCAACGCAAAGACTACTACTCGTGCAAATAATATAACACATACCCAACAATAATGCTGGGAAAAGATCAATGAATATAATTCAAAGGCTATAGATTACATTCTAAGTGGTCTAACAAGTTCATAATTTGTTAAGTTTATGCATTGCGATTCTACAAAGGAAATCTGGGACAAGCTCAAGAATGTTTATGAAGGAGATGCTAAATTCAAAGGGGCCAAGATTCGGACTTACAGAGGACAATTTGAACATCTGAGAATGAAGGAAGATGAAAACATTGCAACTTGTTTTCTCCAAGTTGATGAAATTGTGAATACTGTAAGAGGATTGGGAGAAAAGATTGAAAATTCAGTTATCATGCAAAAGATACTGAGATCTCTCCCAATGAGATTTGACCCTAAAATCTCATATCTAAAAGAAATACAAGATCTGGCTACTTTAAGAATGGATGAATTGCACGGAATACTTACATCATATGAAATGAGAACATAACAAGAAAATCCATCCAGAAGGGAAGCAAATTTCAAAGCCTCCAAGAAGACAAGAAAGAACAAGCCAAGGTCAAAACCCTGCTCCAATAATAGTGATGATTTAGACAATGAAGAAGAAGCCAACTTTGTGAGAAAGATGAAAAGAGGAATAGAAAAGTACAAAGGTAAGATTCCTTTCAAATGCTTTAATTATGGTAAAGTTGGCCATTTTTCATTCAAATGTCCTTATTCAAGGCATTCAAATAGTGATGAAGAAGAATATCCTATGAAAAAAAAGAAATATAAGAAAAGAAATAAAGGAATATTTTTGAAAAAGAAAAGCCTTTATTCAAAAGAAGATAGCTCCTCATCCGATGAAGATGATAATACTGACAATGACTCAAGAAGAGTAATACTCTTTATGTCATTAGAGACTCAAGAGGAAACTACTGAAAACAATGAAGGAGACTATGAAGACGAAGGAGAAGTGAATATTGAGGAAGAATTGATAAATGCCTTAAGTGATATAAGAATAGAAAGGAAGAAAAACAAGTCTCTCAAATAAGAGTTAAGTAAACTAAAGGAAGGCTTTCAAAACCCTAGTAAAAATATAAAGAAGCCAAGCAGACTAGCATAGATCTAAGGATTCAGTTAGAAGAAGCCAAAGTGATTGAAGAAACGGTCAAGAGACAATTGGAAGAAAAGAAGAAAATAACAGAGAATGTGGAATCTGAAATAGTCTCACTAACTAAATTTAACATCTAACTAAATTTTGGCAAAAGCACCAAAATACTGAATGAAATCATCTGCAATGAAAAACCATTCTATGACAAGTCTGGACTTGGATATAATCAAAATAATACTGATGAGGGTTCAAGCTCTATGATGACAGTAAATAAAGTAGATAAAAGAAGTTATGCAGATACTATCAAGGGTGCCATCAAGAAAGAAGAATGCAAGCCTCTAGAGGAGGACATACAAAAACTAGAAATAAAGAAGAATCAAGAAGAAGATCGTGCATTCGTAGGAACATGAAATGAACAACTAGAAATGAAGAAGACCCAAGAAGAAGAACATGATTTTAGAAGAACAACACCTACTAGAAGACCACCCACACCCAGGTACCAAAACAATTTTCTTGCTTGTGTTATTCTTGCAATAATTATGGGCATAAAGTCATAAATTGTAGATTCTATTCAAAGGGTAGAAACACCTAGAATAAAAGTAGCTATGAAAATCCCAAGAATCATTATGAATAAAATTATCCCATAAAGTCTAGTGAGGCATTTGACAGAAACTATAACAGTTTTGGTGCTCTGGGTTATGAAACTGAATGTTACAAATGTAACAATTTTGGACACATAGCCATAAATTGCAGAAGTGATTTTATAGTTTCTTCAAGGGAAACTAGGCATGTTCATTTCAATCATATAGGGGAAAAACAGAGAACTTGGAAAAGGAATCAAGAATATTTGAAGGTTGAGGAATGTGGGTTTTCCTTAGAAGCCCAAAATAGAAGAAGTCATTGGTATATTGGCATTGGATGCTCAAAGCATATGAGTAGAGACAAAAATAGATTTGTAACATTAAAGAAATAAAAAGAGGGGTTTTTCATGTTTGGCAATGATAACTCAAACAAAATTGTAGGAAAAGACACAGTAATTCTTGGAAACAAAGATGTTGTGGCATAAAATGTCCTACTTGTTGAAAATATGAAGCATAATTTGCTAAGTGTGAGCCAAATGTGTGATCAAGAACACACACTTATATTAAATTCAAAATAATGTGAAATAAGTAAAGAAGGATTAGGCAAACCAGTGACAACATCGACAAGGATGCAAGACGACATATACATCTTAAATGAGATCGAAGAAGAAAGATGTTGTTTGGGAAAAGAAGATGAAAGTTGGCTTTGGAATAGGAGAATGGGCCATATACACTTTTATAATCTTGCCAATGTCAGCAAGAAGCAATATGTAATAGAAATGCCAAAAATTACAAAGCCAATAAATAGTATGTGCAAGCACTATCGGCATGTAAAACAAACAAAAGTTGAATTCAAGACAAAGGAATTCTCTACAACAAAACCATTGGAAATTGTACACACTGATTTATGTGGGCTCACGAGAACAAAAGGAATGGATGGTGAAAAATAATTCATGCTACTCATTGATGACTACACCAGAATGACCTGGGTTTGCTTCCTAAAGAAAACATAAAAAAAATTCAAATGTTTTAGGGTATTCAAGGAACTAGTTGAAAATGAAACTGATTTTAAAATCAATTTCTTAAGATCAGATAATGGAGGTGAGTTTACTTCAAATGAATTTAGGGACTTCAATGAAAAGCGGGGAATAAAAAGACAATTCTCAACAACTAAAACACCTCAACAAAATGGATTTTTTGAAAGGAAAAACAAAACTGTACAAGAAATGGCCAGAACCATGCTGGATAACTCCAAGTTAATTGATATATTTTGGGGAAAAGAAGTGCATACAACTGTTCATATCTTGAATAGAGGAATGATCAGAAGTAATAGTGATAAGACACCATATGAGTTATGGAGAGGAATATTGGCCATTGTCAAGCACTTTAGAGTGTTTGGAAGCAAGTGTTACAGAAAAAGGGAAGACATGAATATTGGAAAAATTGACTCTCAGGTGGACAAAGGCATATTTATTGGGTACTCATGTAAAACCAAAGCATAAAAGTGCTACAATTTATGAATCAACAATATAGTGGAAAGAATCAATGTAAAATTTGATGAACAGACTTGTTGAAGACCAAGAAGGAAAGCATAAATTCAAACATCTTTGAAAAACAGGAAAATGAAGAACTAAAGAAAGAAGAAGATGATGAAGAAGAAGAAGAAGAATAAGAGAAGCAACTAGAAGAAGAAAAAGAAGAAAACAACCAACAAGATTTTCGGACACCTTCTAGGACACGTAACCTCCGAGATCAGAAGAATCATCCACTGGAACAAATCATTGGAGATAGAAGTGTCAAAGTAGAAACCATAATAAGAAGGAAAGCAAAAACACCTGAACAAGGAAATTTTTCATTATTGTCCATCGTTGAACTAAGTAACTTTGAGGAAGCTAGAAATGATGAACATTGGATCAAGGCTATGGAAGAAGAACTAAATCAAATAGAGAAAAATGAGACATGGGAATTAGTTCCAAGACCAAAGGACAAAAATGTGATTGGGAAAAAATGGGTCTTCAGAAGCAAGTTAAACGAAGATGGACAGGTAACCAGAAACAAAGAAAGACTAGTGTGCAAAGGATATGCTCAAGTTGAAGGAATAGATTTTGAAGAAACATTTTCTCCCATGGATAGAATGGAAGCAATCAAAATGTTCTTGGCTTATGCATGCTCCAAAAGGATCAAAGTGTATCCAATGGATGTAAAATCAACTTTTCTAAATGGAGAATTAGAATAAGAAGTATACATAGAACAACTAGAAGGGTTTCTACTATCAAAAAAGGAAGATTGTGTTTGTTGATTGAAGAAATATCTATATGGACTCGAGCGAACTTCAAGATCTTGGTACTCAATATTGGACATGTACTTACAACAACAAGGATTCATAAGGGGAAATGAAGATAGTATTCTCTACATAAAAGTGGATCAAGGCAATATGATTATTATTGAAGTGTATGTTGATGACATCATCTTTGGAAGAGATGATGATAGATTGAGTCAAAAGTTTTCCAAGGATATGCATAATGAATTTGAAATATCCCTACTTGGGGAGTTGAGTTTCTCCTTGGGACTCTATATATCTCATCTAGATGAAGACATTTTCATTTCCCAAACCAAGTATATAAAGGAAATGTTAAAGAAGCTCAAAATGGAAGACTGTAAACCTGTGAGTACTCCTATGGATATCGGTTGTAAGTTGAGAAAAGATTATGAATCTAAAGAAGCGAATATAATAATATACAAATCAATGATTGTTAGTCTAGTCTATGTGATAGCTTCAAGACCAAATGTAATGCAAGTAGTTGGAGAGGTCACAAGATTTCAAGCGACACCAAAGGAAACCTATGTTCTAGCAGTGAAAATGATCTCCATATGTCTGAAAGGAACAACAAATTTTGGGCTATGGTATCCAAAAGGAAATGAGTTAACTATGGTCGCCTACATAGATGCAGAATGGTTAGGAAGTATTGATGACAAAAGAAGTACAAGTGGAGTAGATTTCTACTTAGTTGACTGCTTAGTGTCCTGGTTGAGAAAGAAGCAAACTTCAATATCCTTATCCACAACAAAAGCATAATGTATCACATCAGTAGCATGTTGTACTTATATTATCTGGATGAATAAAACCCTCCAAGACATACAAGTGATATGTGATGAGCCTATTCTGATACATTGTGACAACACCAGTGCTATAAACATCTACAAGAATCCAGTGATGCATTCCAAGACCAAACATATTCCTATTAAGTTCCACTTTCTGTGGGAACAAGTCACAAAAAATAATATAAAGTTGGAGTACATTGGGAAAAAATAACAGATTATAGACATCTTCACAAAGCCTCTTCCTAGGGAGACTTTTGAGTATCTTCGAAAAAATCTGGGAGTAATTTTTTCTCCAAATTGATTTCCATAATATTTTGTAAGAAGAAAAAGGGGAATACTATCAGGGGGAATTACCCTTTTCCATTGATGTCAAAGGGGGAGAGATAAACAATAAAACTAGAAACATGAAGACAGGGGGATTCAACATGAAGACAAGAGGAAAGTAGATTCATTTGGATCAAAGCACTAAGATAGGGGGAGAACGATTGTTTTACTAAGTTTCCATCAATGGAAAAGGGGGATATTGTTGAAAAAATGGTTTTCATTGATGTCAACCTTAGAAGAAGCCCTAAAGAAAATCCCAGAAGCCCCTAAAAGTGATGATGATGTGTCCACTTGAAGACGCCTTGAATAGCCTTAAAGGATCCTTGAAATAAGTGTATATAACTCCAAGGGGGTCCCCTTATGACATAGCTTTTAAGCATGGCCCTCATGGGATGAGATAACATGTGGTCATTTCCACATGCCCACTTTGAGGTGTACACAAATGGAGCCTTGAAGGATCCTTGAAGAAGCCATACAACTGTTGAAATAATGTAACTGCAAAGAGTATTCTTATTATTATTGTTATTTTATTCATAGGATTAATCCCCATTGTGGATTAATCATGTCGGTAATTGTATTAGGACCAAATCCCCTTTTGTGTATTGGTCAATGGACAATTGTAATAGGCATAATAAGAAGTAGGCCTCGATAGTCATTATTGAGACCCAGAAATAAATTAAAGGTGGCTTTACCCACCCAGAGTGAGAGGTTGGCCCTGCCAATGAAGACCCTTCACATGTGCTAGTCTTGTATATATAGAGAGGCTAGCACCTCACTTTATCACACAACTCACTTGCTCATTTTCTAAGAGGCAAGTTGCAACTTACCAGTTGGAGAGAGGGAGAAGAGTGGCACATATTTTGGAGAGGACTATCTGTATTGGTTTGAGTTATCTCTTGACATTGTATTGGC
>JZKD02S0589707.1:68119-106053 GCA_000966675.3 Picea glauca | reverse complement strand
CTTAACAAGCTTAGGCTTTACCAAGAGTAAAGAAGACTCAATTCTCTACTTCAAAATCATGAATGACGAGCCAGTAATACTATTGATGTATGTGGATGAATTATTCTTAACTGGAGAAGAAAATATCATCACCGAATGTAAGAAGAGACTCACCTCAGAATTTGAGATGAAAGGCCTCAGCCTAATGCATTATTTCCTAGGTCTTGAGGTATGGCAGAGTCCAGAGAAGATTTTCCTTAACCAAGGAAAGTACACGGTCAAAATCTTAAAGAGATTCGACATGCTAGAATGTAAGTCCATGAATACACCCATGAAAACGAAGCTGAAGTTGTTGGTCGATACTTCGTCAGACTTGATAGATGCCACACTGTACAGACATATTATTGGATCACTGATGTACCTAATGAACACCAGACCAGACATTTGTTTTACAGTGAACACCTTGAGTCAGTTTCTGGTAGAGCCCAGACGTGTTCACCTAGTGGCTACAAAACATGTGATTGATTACCTTAAAGGTACAATGGATTATGGTCTCAGCTATGATGGAGATCATGACTTCACATTGAGTGGATATACTAATGCAGATTGGGCAGGAAGCGTTGCTGACAGAAAAAGAACTTTTGGATGTTGTTTCAGTATTGCTCTCAGCACAGCGGAAGCAGAGTACATTGTCGCATGTTCTACTAGCTGTGAAGCTATATGGCTTCGCAAGTTGTTGACTAGTCTATTTGACCTAGAAATGGAAGCAACCACGATCCTATGTGACAACCAGAGCTGCATAAAGATGACAGAGAATCCTGTATTCCATGACAGGTCAAATCACATAGAGATCCACTATCATTTCATCCGCGACATAGTACAGAGAGGAGCCTTGAAGCTCCAGTACATTAGCACGGATGAATAGGTTGCTAATGTGTTGACCAAACCTCTATCTCATGTAAATTTTGAACACTTTTGAGATAAGCTTGGTATAGTCCGAAAGGACACTCTCTGAAAGAGGGAGTATATATTTATTCCTTGCTTCTGACCTCACTATTAGACGCAAAGCAAGATGAGTCATTGCTTCTGACCTCCCTGTTAGATGTAAAGCAAGACGCTGTGTGTATTCCTTGATTTTGACCTCGTTGTTAGATGTAAAGAAAGACGTTGTGTGTATTCCTTTCTTCTGACCTCCCTGTTAGACGTAAAGCAAGATGAGTCATTGCTTCTAACCTTGTTGTTAGACGTAAAGCAAGACATTGTGTGTATTCCTTGCTTCTGACCTCGTTGTTAGACGTAAAGCAAGATGAGTCATTGTTTCTGACCTCGTTGTTAGACGTAAAGCAAGACGTTGTGTGTATTCCTTGCTTCTGACCTCATTGTTAGAAGTAAAGCAAGATGAGTCATTGCTTCTGACCTCATTGTTAGACGTAAAGCAAGACATTGTGGGTATTCCTTGCTTTTGACCTCGCTGTTAGACGTAAAGCAAGATGATTCCTCACTTTTGACCTCGTTGTTAAACGTAAAGCGAGATGATGTGTGATTCCTTTCTTCTGACCTAGTTGTTAAACGTAAAGCAAGATGATTCCTTGCTTCTGACCTCGTTGCTAGACGTAAAGCAAGATGATTCCTTGTTTCTGACCTTGTTGTTAGATGTAAAGCGAGATGTTGATGTGTTCCTTACTTCTGACCCAGTTGTTAGACGTAAAGCAAGATGATATATATATACCTTGCTTCTGACCTAGTTGTTAGACGTAAAGCAAGATGTGACTGACACTGAGCTACCAGCCCAACAGCTGTGACATTGAGCCAATGTAGTACTGTGATGTGCTAGCCTAGTGTTGTGATGAGGTATCATTTTTACTGATACATATTGATGCAGATGATGATGGTATTCTTTCAAGAATGATGATGTTGTTGATGAAGAAAACTTTCGATGACTCGTAAATATGCTAGCCAATGTTCCAAGATGATATTGACGATAATGTCCTCCTGATGCCACTGATGATGCAGACCTCTCTCACCTGATGCTATTGAAGAATACCCTTCTTGTTAAGGGGGAGGGTTGAAATAATGTAACTGCAAAGAGTATTCTTATTATTATTGTTATTTTATTCATAGGATTAATCCCCAATGTGGATTAATCATGTCGGTAATTGTATTAGGACCAAATCCCCTTTTGCGGATTGGTCAATGGACAATTGTAATAGGTACAATAAGAAGTAGGCCCCAACAGTTATTATTGAGACCCAGAAATAAATTAAATGTGGGTTTACCCACTCAGAGTGAGAGGTCGGCCCTGCCAGTGAAGACCCTTCACACGTGCCAGTCTTGTATATATAGAGAGGCTAGTGCCTCACTTTATCACACAACTCAATTGCTCATTTTCTAAGAGGCAAGCTTCAACTTACCAGTTGGAGAGAGGGAGAAGAGTGGCACATGTTTTGGAGAGGACTATCTATATTGGTTTGAGTTATCTCTTGACATTGTATTGGAAATTTATGATAAGGAAGTTTTTGCTGGGTTTTCTTCCCCTAGAGGGTTTCCTGGGATAAATGTTGTGTCTCTTGTGAATGTGTATTTCTCAGTGATCTTGTTCTTATGTTGCTCTTATCTATTGAAATGAAAAGAACTATAATAATGGCAAAAACATTAACAAAAACCAAGTGAAGAAACCCCTAAAGTTAAGTGAAGAAGCCTCTAAAACCAAGAGAAGAATCCCCTAAGGTCTCCCATCCTTAAGGAAGAGATGCAACCCAAAATTTGTGACCCTTGGTCGCAAACCCTCGTGTGGAGAAGACTCATATAAATAAGAGAAGCCTCATTTGGAATTTGGATAAACAAAATTCGACCTAGCTAAAAAAGATGAGAGAATTTCATCCTACAGGAACGGATTTCCAAGTGAAGATGAAATGAAGAAGGGAGAAATTCGAAGGGAAGATAAAGTCTTGTGATGATTTGTCCTAGGATTTTATATGAAGGTCATCTTGGAATTTTTGATATAACATTTTTTCTAGAACAATTCAGATAGTGAAACTTGGAGGTGTTTTAAAAGATATAGTGAAGAATCTTGGTATGAATTGTAGGTATTGAATCATTACAGCCTTGGAGTTATACTTAGTGTAAGTTGAGGTTTTTAAAACCAGGGTTTTCTTCTTCAAAAAGAGTCATATTTCCATTTTCGTTGTTAATTTTTTTGGAGACGATTCAAGGAACAAAACTTGGAGGAATTTCAGATAATATATCGAAGAAGATTTGGAACAAGTTTCATATTGTGATTCGTTACAAGTACATAGTTATACTTGTTGGAAGTTAGAGTTTGTGACTAATCCAAAGACTAGTCCCAAATATGTGTTCGAGATAAAACAATTATATATGAATTTTGGTACGTCCAAATTGAATTAAACTTGTTGCATTAGAAGGAGAACAAATCCTAATATTTGAGGTCCAAGTTTCAGAATCAGAAACATAAAATTGAGTTCGTGGTGAATCTTACAAGTTTGCAGATTTGAGGTATAGTTATGAGAAGTTTTGTATGCAGATTTAAGAAGTGATTTGGGGATTATATTTGAATGTTGATTTGATCATGTATCATAATTTAAAATATTCCAGGGGGATTGGTGTCTCCTTCTTGTAGGTGTTGGAAAACTCAGGGAGTGGGTGCTTCCTTCAAGTTGGTGCTTGTAAAATTTTGAAACTACTTAAGAAAAGTTTCCTTGGTTTTCTCCCAGTTGGGTTTCCATGTAAAAATATCTATGCAATGTGTATGAATTTATGTGATGATGAATGACATGATTAATGGTTAATATTTATGTAGTGCTTGAAGGTTAAAATTGTTGAAATAACTCTATATTGATTCCACCCCACCCGGTCCCCCCACCCTTCCTCGGTATTCTTGAATATTATAAAATTCGCTTCACAATCAAAATAATTGAGAATTTTCAATTGGGTTTAGCTCGGGTGGTTGGGAGGAACGATTTTTATCCTCCCCACCCAGGTTCAATTCCCACAAGTAACTTGTTGAGCTCTGAATAACTAAACTAGTGTAGTGAGAAACAGAGAAACAACTTTCAAACAAAGAGATAAATTTAGTAGAACCCGTCATCATCATCATGTTGGTGGATCTAAGGGGCCTGACTACAAGAATCCATCATCACAAGACCCTAGAGCTAGGAGGAGACGTATGAGAAGTGGAGGTGGGGTAGTTCGAGATCACCTACAAGTTTCCTTATTTTTTGACCAACCAAGAAACCATAATAAGTAGAAGTTTGTTCTACATTTCCATATAATCCATTATGATCCTAAGGAATTTGAATTTCTCTTTGGACAACATTTCTTGAGCCACAAAGACCTTTTTATGCCAATACAACTCCACAATTCTGAAAAATTTTGTGTCTCTAACAATACTAGATCCCAAATCAGGGTAAAAAGGGGATATGTTCTTTCCAACCTCTTGGTCCTCACGATGTGACCTAATTACCTTCACATCATCCTCAATTTTTTCCATGAAATCCTATGAATAGGGATCTATGACAGTGGTATAGGCAATAACAACTAATTTTTCCTCTGATGCAAATTTTGTGGAGTGTGTAGGACCCTTTCCTCTTTTGTTGTAGTGCAGAGCCATGACAAGAGGGACAATGAAACCAAAAAGAAAACCTTTAAGCCACTAACAACAATATCTCAACACCAAATTGATGGATAGAGGACCCAAATGAAAACCCATCCATACAAGCCTGATATGGGGTGAGTTTCTCATCACAAATTCAACAATCAATTTAGAATGAGGGGAATTCATTCCCTGGAGTGGAAAATGAATCCTATTTTGTACCTGAACCTTTCCCATTACCATAAACTTCCATAATTTATTTTGCATCATCGAAGGGAGTGGAAAATACAAAGCTGCCAGTGAGATGATCTATGTTTGTGATAATGGGTGGAGGGACAGGCTCATGTGGGCATGTGAACCACTCTTCCAACCCACATGTCACCCCCCCAACTATCACCGCAAACACCCCATCCCAGGCACAATGAGTATATCTTTGTGATGGATTTGACCCCTATTATTGACCAACCTTGTGCTTTAAATATTTTATGGTTTATCGTAGGTACTATCCTCGAAATGAGGGGAAGTACTTGGGGGTTTCCCCAGGATTTGTAACTTGGAAAAAAAAATCAAAATACTTGAGAAGGATTTCATATCCTTTTTCTTATTTAATATACATGCTAAAATAATATGTGATTCATGTAGCATTGCTTGTATTAGTAAATCAATATAACTATCATTACAATTACTTGCCAACACCTTTAACATTAAATTTACCTTTCACCAAACCTCATATGTTCAAATATGAAATCAATGGGATTGTTGGAATGTTTGTGTTAATTTCTTGGATCAATGCATCATTTGGTTGAGATTATAGCCTATTCCATTAAACTAAAATAAATCTAGTGTTGATTGCAAGAAACAATACACTAAAATTTAATTAGACAAGCCATAGTTGAACTATATAAATAATTTTACAACTCTCACTTGTTGACAATAATTTAAAAATGTGTACATTTGTTACTCTCAACAATATCATCGGAAACTAATTGAAGTTAACAATTCCAGACATGACGAAGTTCATTCCGAGATGTGGATCCCTCAACCGTAACAACAATCATACAATACTTTTACAATCACATTGAGGCTAATAATATAACTTATATAATGTAAAGCAAATTAAAATCTCAAATTGCAATACTTATATTGTATGGAACATAATGTTGTACATGATTAGAGGTTTGTTTCAAATTCCTTTGTTCTTTTAAAGAAAGTAGTTCAATTTTCTTGTCCATGCTTTGACTTTATGTGAATATGTCTTGTTATCCCTATTTCCTAGGGATAACTAAGGAGATGATGTCTCGAGGCCCTCAGGTTGTAGACATGGAGTACTGAGAGACAAATGGTTGACAACATCCACTTGCATAGATAGAGGTACGCCTCACCACCACAGATCTCAGATTCATCACGATGGTATCCACCACACCAACTTGCTTCCGGAAGACATTGGGTCTTGCTCCATGAGATACAAGTCAGGTACTATTGATCTTGCTAAGTGTAAAATTTTGGAGGAATAAACCTAGCTTAGGATTCCTTGGGGCATGAATCCCACAGGGTGGATACCATGGCCCGCACACTGGATGATGATGATATCCTTTGAAGGCTTGAGAGACACATTGGATGACCTCACCTAGCCCCTACAAGCCCAACATTTTTCCTTTGGAGGTCAAAGCATCACATTTGGAGGGCCTAAAGTCACCATAGGGATAGGCTTTGGACTGGTGGTGTGGTTGAATTGACACTTGGCTTGATGGATGAAACCCTAGTGTGTGAGAGGGAGGCCTTTGGAGGCCCAATGTTTCACCTCCAAGCTCAACGACTTGCTCCAAGTGCCAAAATGTTTCCTTAAAGGGGTGACATCATGCTTCTTTTAGGGTTTTCTTATGTGCAAAATCAAATTTAAAGTTGTAAAGGGGAAAATTAAGGGTTGTTGGCCCCTTACTTTGTGATTTACCCTAAATTTAAGTGGACAGACACTTTTTGGAGGATTTGTGTAAATAAGGATCATTTATATTTCATTATCATCATAGCTCTCCCATTGTGAGAGGACTACTTGGCTAAAATTTGCGCCCATCTTGGGTAAATTAATTTTCTCTCTCTCTTGTGATATGATTTATCTATTTTATTATGGAAGGAAGTGGTGCACTATCTCTTGGAGGCTCTTTCTCTTGCTTTGATGGTGAAAAATACTTGGTAACTAGGGTTTGTCTTGGCATTTTTTGGAATTGGTAAGGAAAATATGAAATTTGTTAGGTTTATTTCTTGTTCCATGGTTTTTATTGGCTAGATCCTTAGAGGAGTATAAGTGTTTACAACCTCCACCAAGTTTGATCACTTTTGTTTGTTGAAAATCCTATTGCAAAGGTTGCTAGGAGGAGTAAAAGGGTTTACACCCTCCTAGACATTACCTTGTTAGGGTTGCTATCTCAAGGGAGTAAAAGGGATTACACCCCTTGAGATTTAGTAGACCTAAATTAATACAAGAAGACTCCATAACCCATTTTTCAAGGAACTAATATTTATTTGCATTGGAGAAATAAATTGTTTGCACTGGTAAATGTGATTTAGAGAGATATTGATTTTGTTCAATTTGGAATCTTTTCTTGATGCTTTAAGCTTGCTAAAGCCTTTAGGGAGTCTTGATTCACCTAGTATTCTTGGATTTATAACTAAATAAAATCTACATCCATGTGGGCTGGAACAAATCACTCTATATCTTCAATTTTAACTTGCATTTCAACTGTGGAAATTTGCTTGTAAGCCATTGCTATCATTCTACTGCTCATTGGTGAACTTTTTGTCGAATTACTTGCTTATTCATGTGGTTGAAACTTGTTTTTGTATTAAATATTTGCTACATCCACTTGGCTGTTACAAATATATTTTGAAAACATCATACAAAACCCTCTAATACCATTAAAGTTTGTGTTAAAGTTTTCTGAACTAATCTACTTGTTTTATGATTCATTTATCAATAAATATTTGATGCTTTGAGTGGTTATATCTGAAATAATTAGCTTTTTTCATTGCTGATATATATTATTGTTTATTGCAGTAGTTTGGGACAACAAGGTCAACTTGCGTGTCCACTTAATCTTTGGGCTTGTGTACTCATCTCTTCTTGTGTCTCGGGCAAGTACAACTATCTTCTGCAGGTACACTACTTATTGGAAATCTTTCCTCATCAACACGACTTCATCCCAGGCCTTGCATCTCTCCACAACTTGACCTATAGGGGATTCACTTCCATAACTTCACTTTCCATCTCATTTCCCCTAGGGTCACCCGGGATTCCCCCTTGTGTTGGATTTATCCTTCACTAAAGAGAGGGGATGGTTTATCTAAGTTGATAGTGGGTAGACTCTCCCATAGTTATCGCCATCTCGTGGATTGGGTCAGGCTTTTCCCAACCTACAATTTGTGCAATTACATGTCCAACCCTTTGAAATTGTAGTTTATGCTTAGTTGAATGTCTCTCACAATCACGTCGTATCGTTTTACTTTGTAGGCTGAAAAGACCATGTCGTCTCCTAGTAGTGATTTTAGATAGAGACATGGCATTGACAATCTTTTTCTTTAACTCTTCACTTAAAGTGTAAAACAAGTTGTCAATTGCTTCTGAATGGGCCAAATTTGTGGGAAAATTTCTCAATGTATACCTCGTTCTTTTATTAGTCGATGTAGTCTCAAAATCAACATGATCTAATAAAATATGTACATGGTGAATGCTTGTTTGGTCTTGGTCTTCTAGTAGTGGACTCAATGTAATTGTTTTATTTAAATCAACTAAAAACATGAGACTCTCAATAATAGGACTAGAAACATTTGGTAATATATTAACATCCAAATCATGTTCACTGGCCCACATTTGAACTATGAGGAGATGCTTACAAACATTGTCATTCAATGTCTAATCATAACTACAAAAATTAGACTCAGACCTTGTGTATATGACATTATACAAAGTATTAGGAGTATCCTTATTTTGGCTACAGACTAGATATTCATTTATACTTTTGGGCCACACACAATATTTATCTAGTATGTGGTTTGCTCTAGACTTTGAGAGAGACACTTGTTTCTCATACTTTGTAGGCCTTATAATTTCATAATTTTTTTTAATGTTTATTATGAGTACAATATAGTTCAACTTTTGTCTACAACACAAATATTAGCTAGTCCATACATTTGTGGCATGCACTAGTTTCTTCATATAGGTACCTATATTTTAGGTACCTATGGTGGGATTCAATTGCATTGTTTGTATCTTGATTGGAATGAAAAAATTTCCTATAAGCCTTTGTCCACATATCTGGAAAAAAATATCATCAACTGAAAAGGAATGACTAAAAACATGCAATTATGGAACAATAGTAAGGATCCAATGTTATAGAACACTTTCAGATTTTATCATTGGATGGCCAAGTGGTGTCAAAATATTTTAGAATTTTTTTATCTTCAATGAGTTTATGAAATATTCTTGCAATTGGTTTTTGTATAGGCTCATCATTCTAGCATGAGTGTATGGTTTCCCTTAAACTACAAAAATGTACTTTGTTTTCCTCAACTTTGACTTTGTTTCAATGTTTTTCACCCATGCTCAATAGACATCTCATACACATAGTAAGATGGATGAATTGGTTAAACTCTTGTAATGGTGTTACATTAGAAGAGAGTAAATTATATGAATGTAACATTACTTTTTCATGTTTCTTTTAAAAAACAACAAATGTAGAGCCTTAATGCTTGAATCTCAATAACAACATCATCTGTGATAAATGCTCGTACATGCCAATCTGGGCATTCTTTTATTTTGATGAAAAATATAATTGACAACCATTTGCAAATATCATATGTGATATTACTGGGATGAAATCAACCAAGACACATGGACAATATTACAATGTTTGTTGAATACCATTAACATATAAAGTTGATAATACATTCAAGACACATAAGTATAAATATTATATTCAACACATATGAATTCATTTTAATCACCATAAAGAATGAAAAGGTTGATAATACACACCCCATACATATCTGTACTAAATATGGAATCCATGGACAGAGCATTGTTGTGTGAATGCATCACCATAATGGAACACATCTAGCATGTTTGTGTGTCGATAATGAATGGTATGTTTTGTACAATATCTTGTTTTTGGTAGAAACTGGTCATACCAACACTCAATGCTTGTCAAATCACTCTCATCCTTCATGTGTCCTTTCTTTCTAATATTATGATAAGTGTTTGAAATATCCACCCTTGTCATTAAGGTATCATGAATTACACATATGAATAACTCACCAAATTGGTGGTCCACATCAGAGATGAATTTGTTCCAAACCATCGTGACATTAAAACCATTTTTAATCATTTTTCAATACTATCTTGTATACCCAATGATAAGTGTAGTGCATACTTGAAAGTTTGAGCTCTACCCACTGCATTCTTCTAGTGACACATAGCACTAGATTTATCAATATGCCTACACTTAGTGTATGTGAGAACAACATCATCTAGACACACATAAATTCGATGCATGATGAAATGACATATAAAATCAACTTTGATTCTTCAACATGGGTTGTGTTTTGTTTTTGTACATCTTTATGGGTTCATTGTAATCTCTCCACATGAGAGTTTGTGTGTGGACTCTCGACCTTATGCATACCAATAACTAAATAAGAAAAATGATAACAAATTAGGAGACACATCCTTGCATGTTTTGCATAATGAACTTGAATTATAAGTTTATAATTATATTAAACAAATAAAGAATCACATAGCATATTCCATATGTGTGTTAATATAGGAACATACAATCTCCTCCACTTCTTCAGATCGATTTGTATTAACAACAAATTGAGTGGGAACATCTGCATCTGATTGCTCCCCATTTATAAAATATTCAATTTGAGTATATATAATAATAACGACTTGATCTCCCCTCCAATTTGTATTCATGTTAGATCTTTAGCTGAAAATTCTATCATATATATTGGGTCTTCAATCTCCAACTCCATAATGTCATCCCACTTGCCCATTTATAGAATACCTATACAAATTTAAATTTTTTGGAGATCAACACATACGAATAAATATTTGTTGGTGGTCTCTAACATTCAACATCACATTACAATCTGTTTTTTGTGTTCTATAATCCAAATGGCATAACATGATACGTGAAAATTTGGGACAATGATGAAAATAATGACCACGTGACTAGATGGAAAAAATTGATGTAGGGATGGTAGTAGAAGGTGACCCTAACAAAGAGGAGCCTAGTATAAATAACGTTGGATTGGGTTGTGAGACAAATTTGATACACCTTGTCAGAGATGTCACAAAGCTTAATAAAACATGTAGGAGTTCGCTATGTCGTCTAGTTGTTCACATGAGGATGTAAGGTGAGAGGTCAAGGAGTACACAGGTGGTGAAACAATAGTGTATAAGTGTACTTCAGTAAACAACAATGTAAAACTTTTGGTATAGGGTTTGTTCATATGCGTTTTTGTGGGAAAATAAAGCACTTGTGCTATGACTCTAGCGATCTTCAACTCAAAATGTAAATGGACCTTCCAAAATATTTGAAGGGTTGGTGATGAATTCCCATGAAGATGAGCGGTGAAGGTATGACATAGTCAATTATAGTGAAGGGAACTAGGGGCATTTCCTAGTGGCCGACAACTATCTGCCTCAAGTGCTATTGCATACCACATAAGCTACCTGGTAGTAATCCTAAGTTTTGGCCACTAAGGTACCTTTCTCAAGTGAAATTAAGGCATTAGGCCTCCAACAATCACACCTCATGGTTTAAAAGAGTTAGGTGGCTCAATCAAACCAACAAAAAATAATTGGACCTCAACATTTACACACTATAGTGCGTCGTCCTTATACTGATTTTTGCACACTTGGTATAAAAGGATTTGAATCTCCCTAAGACAACAACTATGTTTCAAAATGAGAAATGAATGGGGGCATTATTTGGATGCCTAATAGCTTGAACATCCAAAGGTTTAAACAGTCTGGCATGAAGACTTGAAGATGTGATGACTAAAGACCTGAATATGTGACATTAGAAAAGATAGTGTATATGAAATGAAATTGAGTTAAAAGGAAGGTGTCAATAAAGGTAAGCATCAAATCTAATGTTAATTTTCAATGTGTCAAAGTTATGCAATATATTTTATAAAAGTGTGATTATATCATTTTCCCCAAAACAATTATTAGTGGAGATGTTTAAATATTTAATATTAACATGTTTACTTGTGGATTACCTCAAGGACCATAAAATGTTTGTTTGGGTTCGAGTAAAATTTTAGTCCATTGTAATTTGGTAATTAGTTTATGTTTTTTAAGCTTATATTTATAGAGAATTCCTTCCCACTTTTGTAAGACATAATTAAGTTAATACCATTTTTAGTACAAATCACCCTCTTTTGAATGATGGACTATTTCATGTGTTCCTTCCCACTTTTATAAGACATCATATAATTAAGTTAATACCATTTTTTTTTAGTACAAATCACCCTCTTTTGAATATGGAGTATTCCATGTGTTTGTTTGTAGAATGTTGATCTTAAACATGTAAATATAGACAATAACAATTAATGAAATGGTTTGGATTTTTATAAAATGATTCCTTCCAAAGATCTCCTAGACTACCATCTAAATATTATAAATGTTATATTTGTTATTTGGTACTAAATTTTGGAAGATATTTATTCTAAAAATAATCAAATTAAAATTCAATTTAAAATACATCACTAAAAGCAATATTATCAAACTAAGTATGATGCAATATTTAGTGTTTTTCATCTTCATGTGTATTAAATTTTTAATTATTACAAAACATGTAAACATGGGCAATAACAATTAATGAAATGGATTGGATTTTTATAAAATGATTCATTCCTAAGTTCTCTTAGACTACTATCTAAATGTTGTAAATTTTGTATTTGGTACTAAATTTTGAAAGATATTTATTTTTAAAATAATCAAATTTAAATCTAATTTAAAATGTATCACGAAAAACAATATTATCAAACTAAGTATGATGTAATATTTAGTGTTTCCCAAATTCACTTGTATTAAATTTTTAATTATTACAAAATAAAAATAAATATCATTTCAATCTTTTCAAATATATATGTATATGTATATGTATTCATATTCGTATTCATGTTTTAATTTTATTACAATATAGTAAATTTATATATATAACTTGATTTATAAATTATAATAGTATTTTTATTATAAATAATTTGAGTCACATTACATCGTAAATTGTGGATTATAGAGGTGCCTCATGCAATAAGTAGTATATATATATATATATATAAAACAAAAGCCTAAGATTATAGAGTAAAACCATTATGAAATGTAATACATATCATGTATCCATCATGAACACAAACCTATGGTTACCATTATGAGATTTTAGAAGCTAAAGAGACATAGCAGCATTGCATTGAAGTAACACTTATTTATTCAACAACATAGTTATAAAAAGTACATAACTACTAAGGCATTTAGATGTCCAACTCCCATGTATATTGAGATTAGGAATGCCATCATTGAAATGACCTAATGGTTATTAGGTATGCCATCAACTTATTTATTTTGAAAATTATTATCATAAAAAAAATAACTACAAAGGCATATGTCTCACTCCCATGTCAATTGAGATTCTAATATGGTAGGAGTGAAAAGATAAATCATGAGATTCTAATATGGCAACAATGAAATCATGAGATTGTAATATGGCAATGGTAAAAGGATAAATCATGAAAAATGAAAAACATTTAACTGTTTGCATTCCAACTTCGTCAAATGATATTATAATTTGAACCAAAACTCTTTATAGACTAGTACAAATTTTTAATATGACTCTTAATTCTAACTATGAGAAATTTATATGCAAGTTAAAAAAATCTATGTAATGAAGGCTAAAGGATAAATCATGAAAAATGAAAAACATCTGATTGTTTGCATTCCAACTTCATCAAATGATATTATAATTTTGAACCAAAACTCTTTATAAACTAGTACAAATTTGTAATGTGACTCTTAATTCTAGCTATGAGAAATTTATATGCAAGTTAAAGGAATCTATGTAGTGAAGGCTAGATACAACACTATACCAAGTTGTAAAGAAGCAGTTTCGTTCAATATTAAAAAGGAAAAGTTGTTTTATGTGATAAAAAAATACTTGGAATGCCACTATTAATCCTCGAAGAATTACAAAATTGATTGGTTAAAACTGTATGAGTTAAGACAACCATTACTCCATTTCACGATCTGGTACAAGTAATTGTCAAACACCAAATTAAATCAGATTTCAACTCATTATAAATTAAAAAAAAAAAAAAATTTATAAATGAAATTTGCAAAATATTAAATATCCAAGAGGGCCATGAATGACTGAAACAAAAATCCTAGCTAAAACCCTCACATAAGTAATGTTTTTTAATCAAATGTGAATCATTCCAATTTCACAAAAGACATTAAATATGATCCAAAATGGTCCTATTTTTATTACTATAGGTACATTATCATTCAATATTACCTAAAGTGGTTCTGTTTTTATTGTTTTTTTTTTATTATATGTAGATTATCATTAATATTTATGATTTTTTTTTAAATTTTATCAATAGTAATTCACTAGATTGTGTAGTTAGAAATGCAATTTCAATGAATAAGAATTATTAGTTCCAAAGTGGTCCTATTTTTATTATTATAAGTACATTATCATTCAATATTATTTGAAGTGGTTTTGTTTTTATTATTATATGTAGATTATCATTAATATTTATGATCGTTTTAAAATTTTATAATAGTAATTCACTAGATTGTGTAGTTAGAAATGCAATTTCAATGAATAAGAATTACAAGAGAATCCCATATTGGCATGTGTATTCGTCGATGCAGTGTACATTGTCTATGTGGCTCTTTATATTGTTTTGTTTAACCAAAAAGTAAAAGGAAAACATTGATGTCACATAAATGTCCTTGGTAAAACCTTGTTTTGGTGCTCGTCATTATTAGCGATTCAAATAGACTGTTAGTGATCAAATTTGAAGGGCTACTCTTAATTTTGAAGTTGAAGGATATATACTCATTGAACCCTTCCATGATGAAAACTTGAAAAAGTAGTCGTGCTTCAATTAACAAAGTAAACTAAGCACACATTAAAAAAAACATATATCTCTCAATTATTTAAAATGCTAAAATTTAACCAATAACCAGATAGATAATTGAAATCTCAATAAAAAGTAATAATAACCATACTTTGTAATTTCAACTATAAGCTTTTGATGGGTTATATATATATATATATAGAGAGAGAGAGAGAGAGAGAGAGAGAGAGAGAGAGAGAGAGCGAAGTTTTAGACACAATCACAAAATCATTTTTTTTTGTGAACACCCATATAAGAGAGGATGTAATCTATGTAGCCATATGATGCATGAGCACTGCATATTATATTCATATTGTGAGCATACTCCAATCCTCTTTAACCAAGGGAATCATATTCATTCTAGATCTCATTAGAAAAGAAGAAATTGTAGTAGATATTGAGGTCTTTGTTTAAGGGTGATAATTCTATCAAAATACTATAAAAGAAATGAAGAGACCCTACTTGCATCATAGGACTATATGAACATGACAATCTAGCATGACTGCAACCATTGCTTATTATTTAGGTTAAGATGTTTATGATTTGGAGCTTCCCAAGATCCAAAGAAACACAAAACTAAAGGAAATCACTCATCAAGAAGACCAAGTAAGTTATTTTTATTGAGGATATTGATTGTTCACTTTATCTCTCAAACCATGTGAAAATGTGTGAAAGATAGATGTTAGAGCATAATCCATAATGCATAAGTTTAATGCTTATAAAAATTATGATACCTTCTCCTAGCTTTCTTAAGAATCCCACTCAGCTTAAAAAATGTTGTTCCAAGCATTAATGCTACAAAATATACATCTCCTTGATCTTGGGCTTGGGACGAGGTGGGGGGGAGAGAGCTATGAGGGGAAAAAAAAAAAAGGGAAAATGTGTGATAGCTAAAGATGCATGGAATTGGGAAAAGGGAAATGAAAATTTTGGAGAATAGAAGAGTTGGGATTGATGATGTTATAAAGTTAATGTAAAAAATCACAATTCTGATTGTTGTAATCCCAATTTCAAGTTTTGTGATGTTGAAAAGGCTCATTTTGTGCGTAAGTTCATATCTAAAATTAAGAAAGAACATACAAGTTAGAAAATTTCACCAAGTTTAATAGAGGTTTTAATCCCCTAAATAATCATTAAATATTTTTATGTGAAACAAAGAAAAACTATGCATTATATTTATGATGAGCTTGACCAAACTTGTACAAGATTGGTGGATTATTGAGAGATTTGCACTCTATTCTTAGTTATGTGTTTTGTTCCCATTATCTATTGTACTAGTGGGGATTTCATAAATTACATGTTAAGTGGTTGAGAGGCATGCTAAAATAGTAATCATAATAGATACCAAAGCTATAACCATATCATTAATTTTAATAGGTAAACACATAGCATTAGAAATGCAATAAAAAAAATTTGAATCAACATGTTTGATACTATTAGTGAGATCAAATATGTGAACATGAAAAAAGAGGGATGACCATATTTCCCTAGGTTTGTTCAATGTCTATTGTTTGCTCTTCAAAATTGAGATTCAAAAACTCATTTGTAATTAATCTTGCTAATAATCTCCCAATGTCATTACAATTTACATCCATAACCTATCACTAATTGTTTTGGTTTTATTACAAATCCAAGAGTAGAGGCAAAGATAACAAAGGAAATGACATTAGGGTGAGTGTTGGAGGCAAAAATAAAAAAGAAAATGACATTATGGTGAGTATGGAATTAAAAAACATGAAGTATGTAAACTAAAAGACATGCCAAATCCCATATTGACAAGAATAAAAAATGTCCATAACACATGAATTCAAGAGGGAATTCACAAAGACAAGGTGTCTAAGCTTCTTTGAGAAGCTTTCATTAAGTGACACATAAAATAATGCATACACCAATACGATTGTAGGATTTTTATCCAGGTGTAAGCTATGTGATGGATTTAATGTTGTGGAAGGGTACAATGTATTAGGGAATAGATAAGAGCCAACTAGAATAGAGATTATTTTAATATTTCAATGCCCAAGGCAAGTATTGTGTGATGAACCAATGCTCATTGACCAACCAAGCATTGCAAATGAGGACATTGTTGGGTTATTGAAAATATGACCCTTCTTTTGACACTTTATGATATTTGTTATCATTCATAAATAACAAATGCTTTCAAAAACTAACAACTTTTTAAAAGGTATTTTTTGAATTACTCTTCTAGGATGAGTTTGAATGACGTCGTCTAACTATTCTACGTTTTTGTCTTTTTCACTGGAATCCGACGACAAATCTGCATGAAATCACAATTTTTTGTTGTTTAAATTGCATTTGTGAATGCAAAAATGGATTCAACATGTTGAAAAACCCCTGTGGCACTCGGATTATACATAATTAACCACTCAAATATGCAGATACAACATTTTTTGATCGGATTTCGAGCAAATATTCCTGGAAAATATCCTCGAAAAAGGGCCAAAACATAGAATGTTTAGACTACGGAAGTTTGAACCCCTTGGAAGGGCTAAGAAGGGTTCAATTTTGATCACGGTTGACTATCTAAGATTTCACTTTTTAAATTTTGTTAAAAGAAATGAATAACTATTATACAGTGAAATTGTTTCAAATACCAATTTGTTATTCCAAATTATTCATTGCTTTAAAATAATTTACAAATAAAAAGACAAACAATTCTTTGGGAAAAATATATTATCAAGTATAGTACTGCATAAACGTTATATCAAATTTTGTTGGTAAGTAAGAAATCTTGTATATAATGCTTTCGAATTGCACTTTCAAATGGTAGTTGACCATTGGAAAATGCTTATTTGATTCAGAGATATTTTCCATTCAAATACAAAGCTATTAAAACTCATGTCTACATAATAGACACAAAAATCTATGCATAAACCATTCAAGAATGCAATCTTCATGAAAAGTATGACCTCAAAGTAGACATTTTGTAGGCTTTCTAACATAAAATATTTCATGACAAATTGCACATAACATTTACTCACCCACACCATCACCTATGCCAATGAGCTCCTCTAAAATGATAATTGTAGGCATACCTTATAGAGTCACTATAGCTAGGAGAGCAATGGATATAGGATCGTCTCGATGGCAGGCAATATATTTACCTCCTTATTAGGCATGCCCCCCAAAAAATTCCTTATTACTTGCACAGACATCTATTGTCTCAACCCAATCCACCGCTTCTTCATTTAAACCATCGCTTTAGGAGCATGGAATGCACTTGGGAAGGAGTAGCACTAAAAGGAATTGTGAGACGAAAACCAATTTGAAACCATGTCCATGTCTCTACAACAATTTGAAACCACGAAAAAAAGGGTGCGGGAGATAATAGGTAAGCATTTAAACTGATATGTGAATATTGTTTGGCCCAATATGTTGATATCATTTGGATCATATCTCCATGTCAACACATCTAACACTTTGATGCCATCCTCCAATAGAGTGATTTAATTGTCATCGAATAAATTCTTCGACAACTCATGGCCACGATACCCAACATGCATGACAGTGACAAGGGCCATTTCCTAGCTTATTTGTGGGGCCCTCAATGGAGAAGGGGAAGAGGGTACACTACCAATGATCGACAATGTGTCAGGTGGATATAGTTCACCTAGCCCCTTGTCTTCCACCACCAAACCACAAATCATACAAAGACATACATACAACATTACATAATATGTACACTATTATCCTCACATGTTTTCATTGTCAATCTCTTATGGAAATCTGTCCATACACCCAACCATACAACCACTTTTTTAACTTACGTGACTTATCCATGCGTTTTTTTTTTAATGTTGCACCCTCCTAAAAAATATCCATCCATAAATTTTTAACCAGATTGGCTTACATTATAAGTCAACTCAAAAACTTATCTTTCTTTTAAAAAAAGATTCCATAAAACTTTAAACACCTTATAGTGAAAAATAAAATTAAAAAGGTGGATTCCACAAGAAAGAACACACACTAAAATGGATAAATAATGATGAAACACACACATATGTTTATCATTATGAAGATGAAATCTATAGTGCCAAATAAATTATGGAATAGATCGAAAAGTCTCAAAAAGAATTAGGGAAAGAAATCAACAAATTACTAAGAAATGACAACATATTTGACAAGTTACTTAAAGATTCTCAAAGACGATGGATAGAATTAATTAAAAAAGGGAAATATTTGTCACAAATGTCATAGGAGATGGACTCCAAGACATCTATGTGAGTCAAAATCTAGCAATGACAAGGAATTGATGATAACTAACGAGCATAGAGAAAGGATTAACCAACTAAATGACGAGACATGTTAACGATAGAACTTGAAACTTCTGAAAATCCTCCAGTGACTTTGAACTCATCGATCACAATTCATTAATAAATTACTGCCAAAAATATCATTATGTTCAATCCAATGCACCCAACATAATAGAAATGAATAAAACGTGCTTCAAACAAAAATTATTACTCTAAATGACCAAATACAACAATTGATTGCAAAATATATTCCATCTCATCTCAGGAACACTGATAAGATCCAAGTTCCAAGAAAAAAAAAGAGCCTATAGTTCCACTGGCAACCATGATAAGGAAATCACAACTTAAGACCCTAAAGCTTAAAGGAGACATAAAAGATATAAATGTAATAGTACTTGTAAATTCTAGTTGTAGTCTTAACTATATATACATCGATGTCGCTAAACAACTAAGCCTTTTTGTGTACCCCACCAAGGACCTCAAAAGGTCAAAAGAGTAGGTAGATGTGATAAAGTCTCGGGTCAAATCCAGGAATTGGATCTACAAACAAGTTTCTACGCTCTACCACCCAATGAGATGGATGTGGTGATAGTTGTAGAATGGTTGATGTAGTTGAGCACTTATACCACTAACCTTGAAGAATAGTTCATGGAATTTCATTGGCAAGGTCAACATTATAAATTATATGGTGTTGAAGGTTCTACTCTCAAGAAACGTGAATTGCAAATAATTAAAAAAGTGCAAGAACCATATATGATCATATAACAACAAAAAAAAGGAAAAATTGTTACCAAGAAGCCTTAAGGTTTTACATTAAACAATTGTGTCAAAAGACTTCAAGATATGATGCAAACAATACAATAGAACCTCGCTAACACCCAAAGTAGATAGAACCTCGCTAACACCCAAAGTAGGAACAAAGTCAAACCCCTAAAACCAAACAAATACAAAGATGATGCCACCACAAAAACATGCTCATTTAGATAAAATCTTATTGACTATGCTTTGAAGACAAAGCATTCATTAAGGAGGTGGCAAAGTTATAAGTATAATAATAATGTCATTAGGTTAATGAAAGGTCAAAGGGCATGCACCCCTTCACCTCATGATCAGAGAATGCATATAAGTATACCGCCATGAAGCTCCTTTTAATCATCATCATAGTATTAATTATCTATTATTCTATATATATTCTTATTTATTTGCAGAAATCTTCTACCAATCATAATAAATAAGAATTATATTTACTATAATCTCAAATTTTACAATCTACCTAGTGTGTTCCTATCTTTAAGCCTTGCTCAAATATGTACATCGTTCTCTCAAATTCTCTTTCTCATTCAATGTCCCTCACAATGAATTGAATTATCTTCTCCCTAATCATGCTTCCCTGAATTATTTCTTAAATAGCTCCATTACCATGTCAAAATTTCACACAAATAATATGCAAAATAAATATATGAAAAAAAGATACCATCCTACTTGGAGAGGGGTCCCTTGTCCCACAAACAAAGGGGTCTCATACACCAATTTGATGTGCTGAGTGACCTTAAAAATAGATTATTATTATTATTTCACATTATATTTTTATAAAGACATACATTATGGCAAATTATGTAATATTAAATATATTTTTATTTAATTAAATAAATTGGGAGTTAACAACTCATAATTACATTATTTCTCCATCAAAACTTTATAAAAAAAAGGACATGATAAAGAATGCACACAACTTACATTAATAAAACTACTCCCCAGATAGGACCATTATAAACATTTACTCTTAACACATCTATAGAACTCTCACTACTTTCATACCCAAATTTTCATCAATAAATATTCTTCCCCTCTTCCTTCAAGTGCAAGAAAAAGCATTCGCCTACAGCGACTCCCGGAATACACAAGAAATCCATTACACTATGACTTGGTGAAAAGTTGATTTAGATACACATACATCTCTAACTCTTGGATACACGAGTCGCGAAGCTGGATAAATTCCAGAGAATTAAATACTTGCATTAATAAATAAAACGCTCTCAAACTACAAAATAAATTTCACAGGGAGAAGAAGAACGGCCCTAAAATGCAGACTTATGATGCTGAAATCCACATGTATAGAGGTTGGAGACTTTGAAGTTGAAAACAGAATTAAATGTTTGCATTAATAAAGAAAAGACTTACAAACTACAAAATAAACTTCACAGGAGAAGCATGGCCTTAAAATGCTAAAAGTGCAGACTTAAAAGAACATACTGGGGAACCCAATTGTTTCAATTCCCCATCTACCTATAATTGTCATAATTAATTATAATATGTACACATGGTCACCCGTTTTACATCCTTATAGCTTCCGTATGGCTGTTATTTCTAGTTTTCCACAAGTTACCTACTTCTATGTATACTTCTACTTGGCAATATCCATCGCAAGACTATGCCATGTCTGCACCCTGATGGGTTCTTAGACTTCTGAATCCTCACGGGTCCTTAGAATTATGCATCCGAATAGTTGTTTCATGGCATTTGAGATGTTGGCTTTCAGGTCTACAAAACTCGGGACCAAATTTTTTTAATTCTAGGATATTTACCTTTTTGGTTTTCATTACATTTTCTGTCCTACAAAATCTCGGGGCTACTTCTCTCGAGATTCACTTATTCAATTGTTATACTCTCGGGATATCTGTTTTTGAGATGTTAGGTTGCCCTCCGAATGTCAATTTCTTTTCCATATGTTAAGCTTTCATATTTTCTATAGAAATTAGATTACAAACTAGTACTGACAAGCCACTATTTTTTCAATATGTGTATATTTATCCCATGCTGAAATAATTGAAGCTCATCAATAATAGTAACAATATCAAACTCCATGGTAACGTGAGAACTAAGGTCTCAATAATCAGAGTTACAGCTTGGTTAGATTTTCAAGCCATCATGTCATCTTTCATACACTGATTTCAATGTCAGTAAGCCCATGAACCAAAGGCTAATGTGAAATATATATTAAACAGTCAAAGGTGTGTATTCATATTATTTTGACAATCTCGTTAATGAATTAATGAAGAACCATCCTTAAAAGTCTAAAAGAAGCACATTTACGTGTTCTGGCATAATCATTGAAGACGAAATTGCATCAAAGCTAGTGGTTTGACTAGTACCTTAAGTTGCTGTAAGCTGAAACAATAGAATGTTCATATTATTTTGACAATCTCGTACATGAATTAAAAGTAAAAAAGAAGCACATTTACTTATTCTGGCATAATCATTGAAGATGAAATTGCATCAAAGCTAGTAGTTTGACTAGTACTTAATGTACCTTAAGTTGCTGTAAGATGAAACAACAGAATGGAACCATGGAAGGCGATATGGTGATACCAAGAAATTGCTTGTACAATGTATGCACTTAGCTTCCCAAAAAGATGCTATATTCTCAGTTCTCGCAGTAGAGTGAAAAATGATATTAAAATTGCATTGTTTTACCTAGCCTTCTTGTCATGTCAAAAGACAACCTTCATTAAAGTCCAGCTCAACTTTAAGAATTTCCTCCTTCGTAATAGTGAGGTTCCCACCAGGTACGGGAATAGGCGATGATCCTCCCATATGGAAATAAAGAATCAAAGTTAACACAAATAACAACAATTTTAGAATGACGACAATGATAAATGACATGTCCCTTGAACATCCTGACAAGGAATCATCCAAGCCTAGAATCACTCGAGAGTGCAAACCAGAGCACTATACAGTTTATTTGAAAAGGAATGGAGTATATTGAAAATATGTTGAGGATAAAAACGAAGAATGATGAAAATAACCTGTCCCACATTCAAAGCAAAGGACCCTGCGAAAAAAACAAAAGAGATAAGTCATATCATGTTGAATTAGACTAGAACAGAATATTGTACTTATAAAAGGTTCAGCTGAACTTTACAAAGGTTGTGCAGGCCTGCATAAACAACTACCTGATCTCCACTCAAATAAACACTCTCTGTATTTCCATCACAATGTTGCCATTGCGAATCTACAGTCGCGGCACTGTTTTTAAATAGAAGAAAGAAATTGATATTCAGGTCATGTGAATTGATATAAGATAGCCTAATTTCAAAATAGCAACACAAAAGAAGGCAATATTTTCTCTCTGAAAAATGGTATAACCATAATATAAATAGGATCTCTACATTTTCCAAGCATGATAGACAAGAAAGATAAATTTGATACTAGCCACATTGAAAGCATGAACTTGTCAATTGGCCTGCTAGAAACAAAAAATTAGATGATTCTCTTTGCGTGGAAACCCCAGATGGGTAGGGCCTACTCATAAGGGATGTAGAGAAAAGCTAATGGGATTTTTACCACTCTCCCTCTTTCTAGTGATATGGGATCAGATTTTGTAAGAAAGGGTGATGTGAAGAAGCCCCAAGTCATTGGGACTGTGATATATAGCTCACAAAAACCCTAATGAGAACTCGTCTTCCTAACAAACACAAAGTTACATTTGAGCAGTGCAAAGTTTACAAACCACTGGGTGCCTAATCAGCATGGAGTTACATTTGAGCCCCATTAACACCGAATTTGCTAGTGTACTAGTGTTAAATCCAGCACTTATGTGAATACATCTCATGGTTCCAAAAGTTCGAAATCAGGTCGAGTCCTATTTTCAGAGTGACATGTGGTACGTCATAATCAATGCTTCAATTCAGACCTCAGTTCTATTTTTAGCAGGGTTCCCATGAATGCATGTTAGATGCGTGATGCAACACTTGGAGCAAGAGAGTGGTTGCTTCAAATGGGTACTTAATGATTTTGAGATAAGTTATTTCAGGAAAGTTTTTATTTTTAGAAACTTACTGTTTTTAGTCACTGATTGCAATTTTGAGTACCCATTTGCTGGTGCTCTAAAAGGGTATTCTACGATTTTGAATTTGTGCTTTTTGGAAAGTTTCTACTTTTAGAAACTTGTCATTTTTGGAAACTAATTAGGTTTCCAGATACCCTTTATGAAGTAGTGCATAGGATTCAGTTTTAGGCAATGACAGGAAAAGTGAAAAATTAGGTCAAACTAGGGTTTCTGCTAGTACTAAAAATAGCAGGTGCACCAAGATTGCTCTTCCAGCACTGAAATGGATGTCGAAATGTAGAAAATTCTGAGCAATTTAATATTTTTGATGCAGTCTATAATTTTAGCAGCGGAGATGTGTGCCCTAACCTATTTTTGGCATGTGCTTATCTTGTGTTTCAACATAGATGAGGTGTGCCCACTTGTGAACAAGTTGCAAGTTATTTTGAGCGGAAGAAGAGTGCACCCCACTTGAGACAATTCATGGAGGATGAGTTGGCTTGCTTTGCAAGTGGCTGATATGTGTCATCCATTCTTTGTTAGTGTGCCCCACTTAAGAGGTTTATCCTTGACTTGTACTTCAAGAAAGCTTCTATTCTAGGAAGTTGACTTGCACTTCAAGAAGCTTCTATTCTAGGATGTTGCCTTTGGTAACTTGTTTTTCAAGCAAAATCTAAAGGCAAGTTGATTTTCGAACAAAATCTTTCTATTCAAGGAAGGAGGGCACTCACTTGGAGCATTCCAAGCATGTTCTATTTCCATATTGAAGAGGGTGCCTTAGTTGGACTCCACTTGGACGTTTTTCTTGGAGATTACTTTTTCTATTCAAGAACATCTTATTGAGATATTGCGATAGTATGAAGGTCAACTTTTGGATCAGCCAGAAGATGATTTTTCTAAAAATATGGAAATGATTTCAGCCATTGATCTCTCCGAACAGCAAGAAAAGATCGTTGATTTTGTAATGGGTTCTCAGACTGACCATATGTTCCTAGATTTAGGAAGTTCTGTTGACTCATTTGAGCAATACATGGAGGTTTTTATTTGGAGGTAACTATAGAAGAGCCTTGGACTTTCTTCCTTCTTTCTAGTTAGTAATCATTGGTGTTGTGAGTTGTGGAAAGAAACATGTTTGGTTTTGTTGCCTTCTCTAATTGCTGAACACATGAAGACATTTCATACAATGGACCAAATGCATCACTAATTACATTAGAGTTTTGATTTTGATGAGTGATAAGTGGTCTCATAAGATCCACTCGTTACTTGGCTGGCTTCACTAGCTTTTTGAGTATGTTCATCAGTCTGTAGTCATGTTGGTAATGATAGGTTTATTTTCAAAAATGTGGTGTGTTGTTTCGATGTAAAATAAAACAGCAAAAAAAGTGTTTGGTCTAGGTTTTGAGTTAGTCCTTTGTTTTGAGTTTGAGTATTTTCCTTCCGAATTTGGTGTGTTTTGGTTTTCAATAAGTGTCTTTGGACACATAAGGTCACTTAGGACGGTTGAAAAAGTTGTAACCACCCTTCTGTTTGTCTCTTGTTTTATTCATGTTGACTCGAAAAGTTGACTAAGGTCCACTTGGTGTCCAACAAAGGCATTGTAGTCTAGCACCAACATATCAATCCCTTCTTATAAGAAAGGTCTCACCCAAGATGCATTGTCGGAATGTAAAACAACGCAAGACCAAAGTAGACAGAGGGCACAACAATAACTACACTAACAATCATTCCATTATTATCATACCCGTCTATTCTATTTCTCGGATGCAACATATCAAGCCCATGCAAGTTCATTCATAGCATTATAAAAAATAACCAACAAGAAATGGACATCATCCAAATAAAATAGATATAGAAACAAGATTTTAAAGGGGGACACCATTCCATACAAACAATAAACATGACCCCGACAGAATTCGAGCATCATAATCTTGCCTTGACAACCTAATATACATGATATACATACAGACTACCATTAGCACCACAAAAACCGGTAACAACAACCCAACTAAGTCCAACAATGATCCACAATAATCACCCCAACATCAGGCCTTAGCCTTTACAACTATAACTATCACTCCTAGGTGGATCTCAGATCCATAAGTTGTTCCACTATTGGCTACCCTATGGTGGACTTTACTCTCTATCACCCACCCCCTTATAACATGCAAAAGATGCATTTACTTCTCTAACATTTCTTCTCCTTGGGTTGAGGAGTCACGTTCCTCAAAGTCTATCACAATCTACTCCAATTGCTCTTCCTTTATTCTATCTGTAGCCTAGCCTCAGAATCTTCAAAACATGTGCCATATGTTATTGCATCCCTTGCTAACCTCACACTACTTTTTTGATGAGGCACCACCGTGTTCTTAACTCAAACCAAAGGGGTCAACAAGCCCCGACCACACCTCTTGAATCACCCTTGAGTCAACTCCGACCTGCCTCCTCTTTATTCTCAATGACAGAACTTGTACCTAGTCATTTCCCTTCAAACAAAGGGACCTTTTATCGCACAGTTTGTAGCCAGGTCTTGTGCTTCTTCTAAAGTTGTTGGTGACCGGTTCTTAATGTTGAATTGCAAGGTTCCTTCTAAGGAAGACAAGAAGTGATCGATGATGGCTTGTTCTGAGCCCACCTTTGACCGGATCTTCTTAAGGAGAAGGTTGAACCTATCACTAAAATCTCTGATACTTTCACAGGGTCCTTTGCAAATGTTGAAGTATTGAGAAAAGGAGTCTTGCAGTTTGTTGACAGACCTTGTTTTAGCAACGCCTCCCTCATCAAAACCTCTTGTCTTGGTTAAAATTTCTTTATTGTGCTAGTCGTTTGCCGGGAAAGAGGAGAGAGCACAAGGCCTTGCCTTTGCAACACCTAGTAACTCTCTCTCTCTTAGGGTTTCTGCTTTCAAGGCCCTTCTTTAGCAACACCTTGAAAACCTATCCTCTAGTCCTCAAAAAACTTTTACCCTTCACTTTTTGCGTCCATCACTTGTTGACTCCATTAACCCTTTAGGCACTAATCCTTAGACTCTAGCATTGGAGTGATAGTGACTAAACAAACTCTCAAAACCTAATAAACTTGAAACCCTAACCCTAAAAAAAGCTGACGTCATCCCTGGGATATTTCATCTTGACGCAACAATCCATTGTATGTGAGCAACTGAATGATAGTTAATGCATTGATTTGATTTAAGGAGTGATTATATTCATCGGATGCTATATTGTTCCAGTATTTATTGACAAGTAACATCATATTGCCATTGTTATTATTGCAAACATTGACTTCGTCAATATTTACTACTATATTTGCTTATATATTGAATTTAGATAGTCACTGATTTATGAAGTATTAACCATTATTGCACGTACTAGTTTTATTGTTGTCTTGTCTCGCAAGCAGGTGCCTTCTCCATGGTTATTCTTTATTTGACTATCTTTTTGGGCGGTAATCTGTGAAAAGAGGAAAATAGCCTTAATCCTTTGAGCCTTTCCCTTTCAAACCCCAGATTGCCAGGGATGTCTCCCTTGGGCCTAGCCTCCCTAAACAGAAAGGACCTCCCCATTGAGGTGACATTGGGTGGGGTAGGTCCCTGTTACGCCAGTTTGGCCTTCTACTTTATAGCCTTTGCTCCTGGCTACAAACTGTGCGATAACAGGACCAACTCTAGAAGCACTTCCAATTTCTAAGACTTGAACTCCTCAAAGGCTTGGATATCAAGGAACCATTTGATAACAACAGGTGTGCTCCGACTACAATGACTTGAGTCTTTTTTGAATATGGTCTATTCGGTTTTGTTTGGCGCACTACGGTTCAATCCAAGTCAACGATAACATTCAAATTCTACAATACCTGATAATGCTTTGTTTCAACTAATCAAACTTGTTGAATTTGTGCTTGTGCTTCTAGAGAGGCCTAGAATAGAGTATCCAATTGTTCATTGACCTCCTGAATTTTATCATGTAGTTGAATCCATTGGTCGGGGTCGATAATGAGGTCTGCTCACTATTACAATTACTACATCAAACCTACAAGTCACGTGCAAGTGGCTCCCCGATCTTGACAATGTCGAACTAGTGATAGATAATGAAATGAATAATCTTAATATACTCTATCACAACTTGGAGTTTCTCTTTGTGGTTCTTGTTACCCCTCAATTTCACATTAGGATGGCCACATTTTTTTCGCCATATTGTCCTAGCACGATCCAAATTGGATCATTATATTATTTTTCATCTTTCTCGATGCTTTCAAAGTGGAAAAATTGGAGGAATCAACTTGTAGATCCATTTTAGTGTCAGGTTCCAGTTTGGAAAACCGGGGTCTAAAATATTCCAAATCCATTTTGAAGCATTAAACAGATTTTTTTTTGGATTCTGGTGTTCAAAATCTACGCACACACCCTTGATGGTGTTCTAAACTCTGAGACCTTTCCAACGATGCAAACCATGCCTCAATTGGAGCTCGTAAGTGAAAGTTATGCCTCCTGCAAGTTGACCTACCTTGTTAACCACCATGGTACAGGTGGATGCCACGTCATCCCCCCCTTACTAAAACGTATGGAGCTAGCTAGGTGTGGACTTTCAAGAAGATTCTAGAAGGTCCAAAACTTATTACTAATTGAGGTTTGAGGAAGTCAAAACCCTACCCCTAGATGGCTATCAGGCTATGTTAAATACCCAACCACTAGGAGGAGAAGGGGTTCCATTCTTTAGCATTATATTTGTTCCATAGTTGAGCAGAGCACCTAGGAGTGGTAATTTGAGAGCATAGCGGAGGAGAGATTCTGCAGTAGCCATACAAGCCACAGTGTCAAAGGCAACTCCATAGAGAGTGCCTGATCCAGGTGGATTTTGGTGGCCACCCACCTTTTCCAACTAGCTCAAAACAGTTTTCTAGCAATTTTGGCAATTTACTATTTTTAGCAGTTTTTAACTTCCGGGGCCATTTTGAGGGCCCAAATGAAGGTTTTTCAAGATTGAGGTTCTCAATAATAGCCAAAGGCATAACTAATCCCCCAAAATGAATCTCCTCGACGATACCTTTCCAACGAGCTATCACACGCCTAAAACGGAGATCGTATGCAAAAGTTACGACCCTGGGAAGTTGATGTACTCACTTACCCAAACGGGGCCCACATGACTTTTGGCGCTTCATCTCCTAGGGTTAGGTTTTTGGATGTCTAGGGTTTTTGGCATTCCGGTTTATTATAAAAACGCCTTCAGAGCCTCATTGTAATCATCTTCTTGCAAATGCGAGTAGCCGTCACATCTCTTCTCAAAGATAAGCTGCCACCATTCTAGCGAGTCTTTCACTCTGTATTTTTATAGTCTTTGTACATTTCTTTCATTAATAGAAATCGTGTATTACTGTATATCTGTGTTTATGGTTGCATCTCTGATACATTTCTGTTATATTATTGGATATACGTGATATCTCTGTGCATTTCCTTATTATATCTCCGCTCTCATTTCATGCCGAAAATAAGCCGAATCAGTGCCTCTTTCTTTGTACTTGTATTTGAAGAAAAGAGAGCAGAGCGACCTCACCTTCTAGATGGGTTTTCTCCTGTATTGGGTTTCCCAGGTTATCTCGTGTTTATTTGTGGATGGTGTGTGAGTATTTATTTTTTCTCTATTTTTCACATTTCAGCTAATTCATATATTTTAAGCATAAAACCAGTAATTAAAGAATCTGATATCTAAAAGAAATTAACCTTCACAGTAAAGATTTCAGTATTTTGTTAGATCTGTTGTGACGAACTGTCCAGTGGAATATCCACAACAATTTACAAATCATATTGGTATCAGAGTAGGTTTAAGAAGAAAGTCGTAGAACTCTAAACATGGCTGAAGAGTTTGTTCATAAAAGCCCTCGAGATCCAACAAAGGAGAGATTTGTTAGGCTAGAAGAGCATGTCGTTGACATATCTCGCAATATGTCCCTCCTCATGGCGGCTCTAGCAAGCAAGATTGGACCATTCAGAGAAGTTGGAGGCTCGAACTTAGAGATCAGATCAAATGGGAAACCGGGGTGTTGACCACCTATTTCAACTAGGGGGTCAACTCCATGTGCCATGAAGATATGTACCCAATGTTGCAACAGAGTTGAAGACATGTTGGTTCTACAAGGAAGTTTTGGCCTCAACACTTCATTTTGTAATTGGAATTTCCGCTCCCTTGCATGGGATAATAATGTAATGGGTCTGCATGGATCATAGTTTAGGTTAGTTTCATAGGACTTTATCATTAGAGAAGTCCTTTCATCCAGTATTTTTTTTCCTCGGGTAATTAATTTGTCCTAACCAGCCTTTTTAATTACCCTTGAGTTTTTCACTCCCACAATAATCCTCCAAAGTGGTGAAAGGTGTTTTAATGATCGAGCCCTATGGTTCCTAGTGTCTAGGAATATTGTAAATGACCATGCTAGACATCTCCTAGAGACTTGCAAAATTCCGTCGAGTTTTCATAATTTTTTTTTTTTTCAAATTACCCATTTAATGGTAATTTTAATTAATTTTGATGTAAAAAAGTAAAAACTAGGTCCTTGGATTTTTGATAGGGGTATTTGTGCTCCAAAGAAATGGAATGAGACCCCCTACAACCTTGGACCAAGTTTTAGCTCAATTGGACAAGTTTTGCTAGGTGTTTTTCCATGAGAATTCCAAGTCAGTCTAAAACAACAATTTAATTGCTTAGTTTGATAGAGTAAAAAATGTCAAATAATTGTAAAATGAGCAAATTGGTTAGAGAAAGAGTAGGAGAAGATGTCTAAACCTTTTCCTAAGCTACCCAAACCTCTTTCCTAACTTTATTTCACCCCCCTCACCTAGCCATCACCTCATTTAATCATCCCCCCTAGGGAAGTTGCACCCCCCTTGAAGAGAAAATCACCAAAAGTAAAAAAATTAAAGTGGCAACCCTCTCACTCCCTAAGTGCACCCCCCTTGTAGGTGCCCTTGCCCATTTCTAAGAAATCTCTCCAATCCTTCTTAGGCCAGACCAATTTTGTTCATAGGTTCATTCCTAATTATGTTGAAATTGTGAAACCTATATCTAAGTTGCTTAAGAAGGATGTCAAGTTTGAATGGAATGATGAAAGTAAAAAAGCATTTCAGGATATTAAAACTGCTTATTTGAAGCTCCTATTCTCATTAGTCCAGATTATTCTAAGGACTTTCAGATTTTCTCTTTTGCTTCTGAAGATACTATTGTTGGTGTGTTCAAAAAAATGGTGTGTTACTTCAGAAAAATGATCAAGGCCATGATCAACCCATTGCATATATGACTAGGGCCTTGTAGAATGCAGAATTAAAGTATCCCATGTTTGAGAAACAAGCATATGCCTTGGTGAAGTCACTTAAACAATTTAGAGTCTTCATTGGATATTCCAAGGTAATTGGCTATGTGCCTAATTCAACAGTTAAAGATGTGTTATCTCAGTCAAAAGGGTTAGGCTCGAGGGGTAGATGGATTGCAAAAATCCAAGAGTATGATTTGGAAATCACACCCACCAAATAGGTTAAGGGTCAAGGTTTAGCATAACAATAATCATAACAATAATCAAGAGTTTTCCCCTAATTTATTAAAGATTGAACAGGTTAAGTGGCATGCAAATATTATCTTCTATATTAAGAATCTCACATGTCCAAGTCATCTAGTGGGTCATAAGAAAAGGGATTTGAGGTTAAAATATTCTAAGTATGTCCTCAAGAGAGATGGGTTAGGATGGAAAAATCTTGATGGAGTTATCCTTAGATGTGTGGATGAAGTTGAATCTAAGAAATTAGTGGATGAATTCTATGCTGGATTTTGTGGTGGACACTTTGCAGCTAAAACTACTACACACAAAATCCTTAAAGCAAGATATTATTGGCCTACAATCTTTTCAAATGTGCATCAGTTTGTTAGAGAGTGTGAGCCTTGTCAGCTTTTCACAGGAAAACAAAAGTTAGTTTCCCTCCCCTTACCGCCAGTAGTGGTTGAAGCACCTTTTCAGCAGTGGGGTTTGGACTTCATTGGAAAGTTCAAAGATAATTCAAGTAATGGTTATTCATGGGTTATAACAGCTACATATTACTTCACCAAATGGGTAGAATCCATTCCCACAAAGTCAATAACTGAAAAGGTCGTTATGGATTTCCTTGAAGATAGGATTATTACTAGATTTGGGGTGCCTTCAAAGATAGTGACAGATAATGCTAAGGCTTTTTGTTCAGTAGAAATGTCTTCCTTTTGTTTCAAGTATGGTATTATCTTGTCACATGCATCAGATTACTATCCCCAAGGAAATTGTCAAGTTGATTCAAGTAATAAATATTTAATGGCCATAGTTAAGAAAATTGTTGGAGAAAACAAAAGTTCTTGGGATAGTAAGATTAAGCATGCATTATGGGCTAACAAAATTACTAAGAAAGTAGCAACATGGAAAAGTCCTTTTGAGTTAGTGTATGGTTTGGAGGCTAGGTTGTCAGTGCACCTTAGACTTCCTACTTATGGTTTGGTTCGTGATTTTTCTACAAAACAAGATGCAGTTCAGAACAGGGTCAATCAAATTATATAGCTATATGAAAACAAAAGAAGGGCTTATGATCAGAGTTGGAGAAATCAGATTAAGGTTAAGAAAGATTTTGATAAGTCAGCAAGGCAGAGGGACTTCATAGTTGGGGATACAGTTTTGTTATGGTATAAAGGCAGAGAGAAACCAGAAAAACATGGCAAATTTGAAAGTTTATGGTTGGGTCCATATGTGATCCAGGAAATAGCAGGTCCTAATTCTTTCCATCTTAGCCATTTGGATGGTGAATTCATTAACATTCAAAGGAATGGGCAACAACTCAAACTCTTCTTCAGATGATGGGCAACTTGGTGTCCAAAGGGGCACCCTTTGCAACGTATCTCTAATCCTTCTCCTTTAATTTCAATTTTGTATTATTTCATTCATTATGTAATTATGTTACTTAGATTATTCATTGTATCATAGTTCCATTTTGTAATTGTTGTACCATAGTAATTTCATTTATGTGATTATTGTTTATATCATTTTATTTATTCACTTTATACATGTATTTATGTTGGGTATTGGTGAGCACTCTGTTTTGTAGATTCTAGATTCTTGTATGCTCTGCTTCCCAAAGGAAGATCAAACACACGTCCTCGTGTGGAGCCAAATGTTGACCAGCTATTTCAACTAAGGGTTCAACTCCATGTGCCATGAAGATATGTACCTGATGGTGCAACAGAGTTGAAGCCTTGTTGGTTCTACAAGGCAGTTTTGGCCTCAACACTTCATTTTGTAATTGGAATTTTCGCTCCCCTGCGTGGGATAATAATGTAATGGGTCTGCATGGATCATAGTTTAGGTTAGTTGCCTAGGAATTTATCATTAGAGAAGTCCTTTCATACAGTGTTTTTTTCCTCAGTTAATTAATTTGGCCTAACCAGCCTTTTTAATTACCCTTGAGTTTTTCACTCCCACAATAATCCTCCAAAGTGGTGAAAGACGTTCTAATGATCGAGCCCTATGGTGACTAGTGTCTAGGAATATTGTAAATGACCATGCTAGACATCTCCTAGAGTCTTGCGAAATTCCATCGAGTTTTAATAGTTTTTATTTTTATTTTTTAAATTGCCCATTTGATAGTAATTTTGATGTAAAAATGTAAAAACTAGGTCCTTGGATTTTTGATAGGAGTATTTGTACTCAAAAGAAATGGAATGAGACCCCCTACACCGTTGGACCAAGTTTCAACTCAATTGGACAAGTTTTGCTAGGTGTTTGTCCATGAGGAGTCCAAGTTAGTCTAAGATAACAATTTAATTGATTAGTTTACAAAGTCAAAAATGTCAAATAACTGTAAAATGAGCAAATTGGTTAGAGAAAGAGTGGGAGAAGATGTCTAAACCTTTTCCTAAGCTACCCAAACCCCTTTCCTAACTTTATTTCACCCACCTCACCTAGCCATCACCTCGTTTAATCATCCCCCCTAGGGAAGTTGCGCCCACTTTGAAGAGAAAATCACCATAAGTCAAAAAATTAAAGTGGAAACCCTCTCACTCCCTAAGTGCGCCCCCCTTGTATAATTTGTTGTTGGACAAAGTAAAAAATGGTGCCACCTCACCCTCCACTCATGTACCAAAACCCTAAAAGTTGTGCCCCCCTTGTATAATTTGTTGTTGGACAAAGTCAAAAAAGGTGCCACCTCACCCTCCACTCATGTACCAAAACCCTAAAAGCTTCAAGACCCTAAAAGTTGCACCCCCCTCCTTGAGATGCTCAATATTTCTTAGAAACTGACACTTGGAAAGCATCCAAGAGGGGTCACTCTTGGCTCCCAAGGATAAATAAAGGCCTTTCCCCTCCTCATTTCATATCTATTCTCAGTGTAGTGTTATTATGCCAAAATCTCTCCTCTCCCACTCTTTGCTCTTTCCCTCTTTTGCTCTTGTTCTTCTCTCAAGCTTGTGGCAAGTATTTTCTCAAGCTTGCTATTGAATAAAGAAAATCTTTGGAGGACATATGGTGTTGGGAGTCTTCTTGGTGCCATACTTTTCAAGAGGTGATCTTGTTCCTTTGCTTTCTTTCTTCTTATGCATGCATAACTTAGAGATTTAAAATAAGAACACAAGGCAAAGCATTTTTCTTGATAGGTTTGTGATAGTAGTATCATAGATCTAATGAGCTTCTAGTTAGTTATTTCAAAGTATTTTGATTTAATATCTAGATCTACTCACTTCCTATTGTTTCTTGTAGCATAGCATTGAAGATTTGCAAGATTATTTAGGGTTTAATGAGAAGATTTCAAATTTGGAAATCTTCCATTTCACCCACATTTACCCTCTAATATTTTTTGTTTCTTATTGTTGCTCATTTCCATAATTTTTTTGGCATTTTGACATGTTAGAATAGGTCATTTGTATACTCATTATATGCTGATTTTTTCTGCAGAAATGTTTTGTTGTTACTAGCAGAAAATTTTGAGTTTTTGTCACCTTTTTGCAACATTTCCAGCAAGCTTTTGTTTGTTGTTTTTTTGCAGGTTGGTGACATTAGAGAGGATGCACAGCCCTATTGGGGCATCTAGAAATCAAGAAAAGACCTCCTGAGTTGGGGTAACTTTTCCCCAACTCATTTCTATCTTCTATTCATTGTAAGAAAGCCCAAAGAGAGTCTCTTAGGCTTGCACTTCTCTAAGTCTTTTTTTTAAATTTCTGCAAGTTATTTTTTATTCTTTTCCTACACTTAGCATAGTGTTTGGCCAAGCCAACCATGCTATGGCTAGTTATTAGTATTTCATCTTTTATTTACTCAAGCCAATGGAGGCATAGATCATTTTCTTGCGAGTCATTTCCTTTCAAGCATTTAATTTCCTTTCAAGTTCTTGCTATTTAATTTTTGTATAAGCTCTTGTAATCTACTCTTGCTTTCAAGTTTAAGTATTTACATTTCGTTCAAGCACTTTACAATTCAAGCACTCAACTTAACTTAATCCTTAATTGTTTAAATCAATTTATCCTAGATCCATAGGGGTGCAATAAACTCGTTTAATTAGAGCACCTACTACTGTACCAACTTTGCTATCAAAAAGGGATTTTGTGGAGGCGGCAGGGGGTGCTAGATTAGGGATGGTCTCACGGCACTAGGTGTCCCCCTTGTTGAGCACCCTTGTTTCTCGGATTGACCTATGGAGCTAGGGTAAGGCCTTGTTTGCCTTACTTATTGAGCACCCAACAGTCCTTTTAGCACAAGCGGGGAGAGTTTTAGGGAAGTCACATAGTTTAGGATTCACTTTCACTTAATCAACCTAACTAATCCTAAAATTTATCTACAAGTAACCTTGCTTCAATTTCATTTCACTTTCACTTTGTGGTTCATGATCTTTATTTCTGCAAGTTACTTTCATTTCATGTTATCTTAAGGCAATAATTTTGAGCATTGTGGATGGTTAAACTAGTGAGTTAGAAGTTGTGCATCTTTTGCCCATGGAGGATTCAATTTTGAGTTGCGCACTTTTAGCCCGTGGAGGCTCTTATGTTGGTTATTCATCTCATTAAGTTGTGCATTGGAGCCATTGTGTAACCCCTTGAAGTTGCGCACCTTTTGGGGCACTTCATTGTTTGGGTTTGTTGAGTTGTTGTGTCATGTTGTGGATGCAATCTTGAGTCATCTTTCTCCTTTTCCTGCAAGATCAAATCAATTAGAGTTAGTTCATTGCATCTACTTAATCTTAGATCTATCTAAGTACTTGCCTGCTTATTTCATTTGTCAATAGTTGTATATTGTTGTATCTTTTAGTTATTCTTTGCATTCTTATTTGTGTAGATAGTTGCTCTATTTCATTGTATCTAATTCCATTGTTGAGTTTTGCAAAGTAATTCTTTTGTATCTAATTGAAAACTTTGTAAAGTCTCTCTTTCTAATCTTGTTGTAACTTTAGTTGACCCCTTTTCCCAACCTTAGGCACTAGTCTTAGTTGTCTTAGGGAAAGGCTTGACTTTGCATTGAAATATTTGCACTTGCATTGTTTGCCTCTCATATAGGCTAAATTCCCCCAAACCTTTAACTAATTAAAATTAAATCCTAGAATTAATATTTTAACTCACATAGTAACTAGGGTCTATCCCCCATGGCTTCCCTAGGAGTAATCCTAGATGGAAGAAGTTCAAGTCCAGGTGACAGTGGGCTTGATCTTAGGCATAGTGCCTCCAAGGACACACTAAGTGGATTGGACTTAGTCCACGTTTGCAAGTGTGTATAAGGACGGAAACATCTTTGGCGCCATTGCAGGAGATAAGTCTTTTATCTTTGGTCTAAACGACATAACTAATTTATTCTTTTAAAACTAAGTAATAAATTTGCTCCCTAATTATTTTTAACTCGGATTGGTTTTCTTTGTTTGCTTACTCTCCAAGTGGCAACTCCAATGGAAAAATCTTTGAAGTATACTACTAGGAGCACTTCAGAAGGAGTGACTTACTCTTTTCTTGAACCTAAAAAGGTTTATAGGAGGAGATTAAATCGCCTTGCTCCTCGTAGACTACTTGAAAGTCTTGGAGAAGAAGCACTCTCTGATATCCAATTCTTGTTTCAACATAATAATCAACCAACTGTTAATACTACAACTACTAATCCTAATGTAGTGATGAGTGCCTTTTTGAGACCTTTGAATTTTGCATCCATCCAAGGGGCTCCTCACATAATTCCTGAAAAAATTAATGAGAAGTTGCCTTGTTTTCAGGGGAACAATGTTGTTAGTGCCCATTCTCACATTCTTAATTTTGATTTATGTGTATTCAAATGGTGTCGGAGTCATGATGAAGATGATGTAAAGATGACACTGTTTGTTTACTCTTTAGAAGGGGATGTTGCAAAATGGTTTTCAAAGCAAGATCTGAACAAATTCAACACCCTAGCCGAAATAGTTCAAGCTTTCAAGGAAAGGTGGGGTGACCAAAAAGAGAACAAATTTTTACTAACTGCCCTTAGCTCAAGTCAGAAAAAGAAAAACAAAACAATGGAAGAATTTAATAAGAAATTTAATGACTTGGTGAAAAGTCTCCCTACAACAATTAAGCCTTCAGATACAAGAATTTTAATTTATTATATGGAAGCTTTTGAGGGAGAAATGAGATATCAGTTAAGGGATAATGATCCTCAAAATCTTAAGGAAGCACAAACTTTTGCAGTGAGGATTGATAAAAACATGCATGATGCTATGAAGTCAAATATTCCTGGTTTTTCTAGAGGTTCTTCTTCCAAGAGTGTTGAGGAAAGGAAGAAGAAAGTGGAGGGTCAAATCATCTAGTGATGGAATTAAGGAATTGACCGAATTAATCAAACAAATGGAAATTAACCATGCTAATCAGATTAATGCTTTACAAAATAGATTGATCACTATGGAGAGGGCACAAGCTAATAAATCTCATCATAAGCTAAATGATAAGTGGCCAAAGAGACCCCCTCCACATGATCAAAGGCCACCTAATCCTTTTGAGTCCACCAACTTGGTAGATCATCAAGCCATACCTTATTGTAGGCCTTGTGGTGAATTTCATGAGGAAATGACTTGTCC
>JZKD02S0589707.1:30371-50241 GCA_000966675.3 Picea glauca | reverse complement strand
AATTTCAACATTTTTTTGTTGTTACGAACAAAAAATTTTGAGTTTTTGTCATTTTTTTGCAACATTTCCAGCAAGCTTTTGCTTGCTGGTTTTTTGGAGGTTGGTGACATTAGAGAGGAGGCACAACCCTATTGGGGCATCTAGACATCAAGCAAAGACCTCTTGAGTTGGGGTAACTTTTACCCAACTCATTTCTATCTTCTATTCATTGTAAGCAAGCCCAAAGAGAGTCTCTTGGGCTTGCACTTCTCTAAGTCTTTTTTTTAAATTTCTACAAGTTATTTTTTATTCTTTATCTACATCTAGCATAGTGTTTGACCAAGCCAACCATGCTAAATCGTATGGATAGTTTTTAGTATTTCATTTCAGCATTGTCTTTACTTTAATTTTGCCCCACTTGTCCTTAAGACAAGGTTGTGTGGCTAGGACCCATTTTATTTCCAAGTCATTTATTTTTCACCAACTTGACATAAAATCGATAGGCTTTGTCTTCCACCTTGTGCACTTGTTGTGGTTGCAAGTAGCTTAGATTTGCTTTCAATTTATTTAATCATTCTTGATTGTTTGCCTACACCTAGCATAGTGTTTGGCCAAGCCAACCATGCTAAATCATAAGGCTAGGTAAATAATTGATGGTTTATTGCTTCTCTTGTGCAAATTTATGTGATTATCTTTAGATCTTAGAAGCTCATCTCTTATTTACTTAAGCCCATGGAGGCATCGATCATTTTCTTGCGAGTCATTTCCTTTCAAGCATTTAATTTCCTTTCAAGTTCTTGCTATTTAATTTTTGTATAAGCTCTTGTAATCTACTCTTGCTTTCAAGTTCAAGTATTTACATTTCCTTCAAGCACTTTTACTTTCAAGCACTTTACAATTCAAGCACTCAACTTAACTTAATCCTTATCTGTTTAAATCAATTTATCCTAGATCCATAGGGGTTCAATAAACTAGTTTAATTAGAGAACCTACTATTCTTCCAACTTTGCTATCAAAAACGGATCTTGTGGAGGCAGCAGGGGGTGCTAGATTAGGGATGGTCTCACAGCACTAGGTGTCCCCCTTGTTGAGCACCCGTGTTTCCCGTATTGACCTGTGGAGCTAGGGTAAGGCCTTGTTTTCCTTACTTATTGAGCACCCAACAATCCTTTTGGCACAAGCAGGGAGAGTTTTAGGAAAGTCACATAGTTTAGGATTCACTTTCACTTAATCAACCTAACTAATCCTAAAATTTATCTACAAGCAACCTTGCTTTAATTTCATTTCGCTTTCACTTTGTGGTTCATGATCTTTATTTCTGCAAGTTACTTTCATTTCATGTTATCTTAAGGCAATAATTTTGTGCATTGTGGATGGTTAAACTAGTGAGTTAGAAGTTGCTCATCTTTTGCCCGTGGAGGCTTCATTTCATGCTTTATCTATTTCCTCTTTGAGTTGCGCACTTTTATCCCATGGAGGCTCTTCTGTTGGTTATTCATCTCATTAAGCTGTGCATTGGAGCCATTGTGTAACCCCTTGAAGTTGTGCACCTTCTGGGGCATTTCATTGTTTGGGTTTGTTGAGTTGTTGTGTTGTGTTGTGGATGCAATCTTGAGTCATCTTTCTCCTTTTCCTGCAAGATCAAATCGATGAGAGTTAGTTCATTGCATCTACTTAATCTTAGATCTAGCTAAGTGCTTGCCTACTTATTTCATCTGTCAATAGTTGTATATTGTTGTATCCTTTAGTTATACTTTGCATTCTTATATGTGTAGATAGTTGCTCTATTTCATTGTATCTAATTCCATTGTCGAGTTTTGCAAAGTAATTCTTTTGTATCTAATTGTAAACTTTGTAAAGTCTCTCTTTCTAATCTTGTTGTAACTTTAGTTGACCCCTTTGCCCAACCTTAGGCACTAGTCTTAGTTGTCTTAGGGAAAGGTTTGACTTTGCATTGAAATATTTGCACTTGCATTGTTTGCCTCTCATATAGGCTAGATTCCCCCAAACCTTTAACTAATTAAAATAAACTCCTAGAATTAATCTTTTAACTCACATAGTAACTAGGGTCTACCCCCCCTTGGCTTCCCTAGGAGTAAGCCTAGACGAAAGAATTTCAAGTCCAGGTGACAGCGGGCTTGAACTTAGGCATTGTGACTCCAAGGACACACTAAGTGGATTGGACTTAGTCCACGTTTGCAAGTGTGTATAAGGACGAAAACATCTTTGGCACCGTTGTCCGGGATAAGTCTTTTATCCTTGGTCTAAACGACATAACTAATTTATTCTTTTAAAACTAAGTATTAAATTTGCTCCCTAATTTTTTTTAACTTGGATTGGTTTTTTTTGTTTGCTTATTCTCCAAGTGGCGACTCCATTGGAAAAATCTTTGAAGTATACTACTAGGAGCGCTTCACAAGGAGTGACTTACTCTTTTCCTGAACCTGAAAATGTTTATAGGAGGAGATTAAATCAGCTTGCTCCTCCTAGGCTACTTGAAAGTCTTGGAGAAGAAGCACTCTATGATATCCAATTATTGTTTCAACATAATAATCAACCAAATGTTAATACTACAAATACTAATCCTAACATAGTCATGAGTTCCTTTTTGAGACCTTTGAATTTTGCAGCCATCCAAGGGGCTCCTCACGCATTTCCTAAAAAAGCTATTGAGAAGTTGCCTTGTTTTCAGGGGAACAATGTTGTTAGTGCCCATTCTCACATTCTGAATTTTGATTTATGTGTATTCAAATGGTGAAGGGGTTGTTATCCACGAGTTTTCACAAGCTGGATTTCCTGAAGAGCCGCCGGAGAATGAGCAATCAGTGCTCATATTTGCAGATTTCAGAGTTCAGTCGGTCTTGTAAAAGACCCCTTTTTTTCCACATTTCTACCATTGTAATAAATGTCCTAAGTACGAGATATTGTAAAAGCCTATTGGCCACCAAAGACCAAGAGTGAGCACATACTTCAGAGTGTTTTTTTCTACTTGCTAATTATTTTTTCTTCTTGCCTTAGAGAGTGATTAAATAATTTCTAATTTTTTTCACTCAGAAGACTTGCTCCAGAGACGGAGTATGTTCTCGCAAGCAGGTTTTGGCATGGAAAATCCAATGTCTAGTGTCTAAATGTATATAAGCTCATACCAGGACGTACTGATTGAGTCATTTGGAAATTGCGGCTAGGTTTGATAGGTTTTTTTTAAGTTTTCAGTGAATTAATTAAATTCCCGCAAAAATGGAATTTATTAATTCTGAGTCAATAAATGTAAAAAATATGGCATCAAACATTGTCAGATGCCATATTTACAGTCGTTTTCCAATCCAGAACACCTTGTAAACCCCTATTTCCCATCTTTCGAGGCAAAAAAATGATTATTATCACTAAAAAATCAATTTTACTCGAAAAATACGGAAAAGGGGTATTTAAATTAATCTCCTAAATTTTAGGAGAACTAGGGAACATGTTTTAGACATGTTTCTTTTATGTCCCTAGTTGACTGAGTGCCCAAGGCGAGTTAGCTAAGGATGAGGTCGACTTGTTTGAGTTAGCTGGACTTGGGGGAGATCCCAATGTGGGAATTCAACCCCACATTCCTATGTGGCGCTTCCTAAAGCATGTGCGCACATCCCAAGGTGACCCACGCATCCCTAACTACCCCTTCCACTCACACTCACTCCCACTCATCCCCTCTTACCTTCACTTCCACTCCCCTTTCACTCCAGGTATCTCCACACCACTCCCCTCGTCTCCTAGTGCATCTACCCTTAAACTAATTCGCAACTCCCTCATCCTCATGCACTACCTAAACCCTAAACCTAACCCTAGCGCATCCTTCATTGGAGTTATCACCCCCATTTCTATATAAGAAAGGGTCGACCTCTCCTCAAGTGAGTTCAGTCTTGGGCAAGCAAGCTATTGTAATATTGTAAGCATTTGGAATAAGAAAGTCTTTGGAGTTATTTTGGTGTGGACTCAAATGTGTGGATGCTTTGACCTAAATGCAAATATTTTTATGAGGTAACATGTATTGATTTACATTTTAATTTTGTGGTTAATTGTTAAAGCCTTGTAGGTATGCTATCATATAATAGGGTAAGAGTAATCTAGCTTGATTTACCTTACTTCTTCTTTACTTCATAGACTCTTTAATGCATGCTTTATTTTCGGTTAAATTTAACATGCATTTGTGAGCTGTGTGTGTAAGGAAGGCCTTTAACAGTTTTGTGCAGGATTGAAGTGTGTAGTTACAAGTTCCTCAAGGTGGAGGATTGACAGTTGGTGGTTTCCATTGTCATCGTCCAAAATATTCTAAGATCAAACTCCCTCTTTTTCATATCAAAAGAACCCCATAGCCCAAAGTTCCAGGTTCAGACAGAAGCTCCAGAAAACTGATAAAATCTATTTTCGTCATTATTTTCTTTGATTGCATGCAAGTTAGAGAATCTATATTTCATTCTTAAACATCTAAAGTTTGCATGCATGGTTTGTTAGATCTAGGTTGAAATTTGTCAATTTTTAAAGAATAGATCTAGGCAATTTTAGGCATTTTCTTGGTCTTTTCATCTGTAGTCTAGATCAAAGTTTGTGCCTAGTTTTAACTTCTTTATCAAGTTCTTTAAAGATTTTATGTTTTCTGTCCTAAAACAACAAACAAAAGTCACTAAAAAGAGCCTAAGTTAGCTTTGTTTTAAGCCTCAAGAGGCCCTAAAATTAACACCTTTTTGCCTTCAAAAAAATTTCTAAAATTTTGATAAATTTTTTATCGTTTAGAACTCTTTCTTATCATATTCTAATTTGATTTACTTCTTGTTTTCTTGCAGCAAATACAGGTTCAAGAGGAGATTCTGCCAGTTTTGGGCAAAATCAAGCCTCTCGGGGACCCTGGGGGGTTGTGACTTCGTCAGAACGAGGTTTCCTTCTTCTCTCTTTTCTTCTTGTATTCTTCTTAACGATCCAATAATAAGAAACCCTCTTCTTCTAAAAGAGCTAAAGGCTCAAAGAGAACTCTGGTTCTCCATTGTAATAGTGCAATAAAAGCGAGTCTTTTGTGCCCAGTTTCTTCATCCCCTTAAGGGGATTTGTGTTGTGGGTTTGCTTTGTCTTTTTTTTGGGTTGTGCATTCTTAAAATCTAACAATCAAATACACAAGTCAAACATACCAAACACACTACAACACTCTAAATTTTTATGCATGTTCACTAATTCTCCAATGTTCATGCATACTTAGTTGGTTTTCAAGTATTTTCTTTCTTCAATCATTTTTGCAACAGTATTTAATTTTCAAGCAGTATCTTCTTAATCTCTCTCAAACTACAAAGAAGGGTACATAAACTTAACTGTTGCAATTTATCTTTACACTTTCAAGTGTTTGTGCAAGTGTTGTTTTTTATTCACAAAGCAAGGTGGGATCTATCTATTTCAAGTTTTATCAAGTAATTGAACCTTGTTAGTTTAATAGGGCAATCTCTTAAGATTGTGAGTTCATTGGGAGGAAAAATCCCAAAAGTGATCTGTGAAGTAAGGCAGGCCCTCTCGGGACTTGGCTTCCCACCTGTTTTGGACATCTAGCACTTTTGGTGAGTTTACTGGTGAAACCATTGGGCTTTGGTAAACTCTCAGCAAGTCCAAGCAAAGAACAAGCTTTCTAAAGGGGTCAAACACTTTTCATTAACTAATTACAAAATTTACATTAATAAAATTTTCGATCTACACTGCCCACGACTCCCTTTAAGGCACTGGTTAAAAAGTACATTTAATTTACCTTATGTGAGCAGTTACATTTAGGTATGTTATCTAATCTTCTTTTATTCTCTTGAATATTGCAGATGTTGTATCCTTTTGATTTACGAATGTTTCATGAGCAAAATGTCCTTTATGATGATAAATGCTAAATGGTGAATGATCTGATTTTATTTTCAAGCAATAAACTCCTAGATTAAAGTGTTTTTCTTTCTTAGTTTAGAAAAGCCTTAGATTTATTTTATAGGGACTACCCCCCTTGGCTTCGCTAGGAGTTGGCCTAGACGGAGGAGTTGAGAATCAGGTGACAACACCTTGACTCGAGACATGCCCCCAAGGACACACCAAGTGGATTGAAGGTTTCTTCCACGATAACCCAAGTGTGTATCAGGACGACAACAGGAGTCATCATGAAGAGGATGTAAAGATGACACTATTTGTTTACTCTTTAGAAGGGGATGCTGCAGAATGGTTTTCAGAGCAAGATCCCAACAAATTTAGCACCCTAGCCGAAATAGTTCAAGCTTTCAAGGAAAGGTGGGGTGACCAAAAAGAGAACAAATTTTTACTAGCTGCCCTTAGCTCAAGTCAGAAAAAAGGAAAACGAAACAATAGAAGAATTTAATATGAAATTTAATGACTTAGTATAAAGTCTCCCTACAACAATTAAGCCTTCAAATTCAACAATTTTGATTTATTATATGGAAGCTTTTGAGGGAGAAATGAGATATCAATTAACGGATAAGAATCCTCTAAATCTTAAGGAAGCACAAACTTTTGCAGTGAGGATTGATAAAAACATGCAGGATGCTAGGAAGTCAAATATTCCTGGTTTTTCTAGAGGTTCTTCTTCCAAGAGTATTGAGGAAAGGAAGAAGAAAGTGGAGGGTTGTAATGTTCCCAAGCCAAGATGCCAAGAACATTGTGTTTTCCATGAATTTTTAAACGTTTTTTGGTTGTGGCATTTCGTCAAAAACTTTGCAGTCTTAAGTCTTATGAGTTGCGCTAGGGTTTATACTGATGGTTGTTATGTGTGTTTACAGTAATAATCAACATAAATATAGCAATGGAACATACCTCAACAAGATGCAAGATCAACAATACAAGAGATAACCCAAAATACCTCAGATCTTATATTATTCATAATAGAAGAAGACCATGATACAATGGATCTGCAGATCTGGTATAATATAGCTAATAGCTAGTAGTAATATGAAGACAACCCTCAATCAAGATAAAGGAGAGAAGATACAATCCTCCAAAGGCTACAAGGCTACAATAGATGAATAACAAGATGAGATCCCTGCCTCCTGAAGTGCCAAACCCCAAACTAAATAAGTTACGCCCGACTGGGAAGCTGAATACACCCAAAATTCAGCCTAACTGATGGAAGCCTCCAAACACTCTGAAAATGGCTGGAAGTGTAGATCGGGCCAATACCAAACCACTGGTGAAGTCTCAAGTTGAATGGTGAAGGTATGACCCTCCAAATAAACAATCCCCTAATTGGCTTGTGCCCTCCTGGATGACTGAAGACCCAGGAATTTGGCCTCTATGAAGATGGCCTCAAAACCCTCTAGAAAAGATACCAATCTTTAGATCGGGCCACTGGAAACCCCTAGTAGAGTCTCGGGCTGAATGATAGTGATCTGACCCTCCAAATGACTGGATCCTCAATCAGTGGTGCACGCTCCTCTCTCTGAACATGTACTGAGCTCCAATAAATAAGATAACCATGAAACCTCCCCTGGAACAGGCTAGAAAAGGTGCCCTAGGCCATACGAATAATACCCAGAAGTTTGTTTGCTCCGAAACCTTCTCCTATTCCTGGAACGAGCTCCTTTCCTCAAGGTGGTGCACCCTCCTGCTAGAAATTCTCCTGAAGTTGCGCCCTAGCTCTCTCTGAACCTGTGGTTGATCTAGAACCCCTTTGAAGCTGAGTAGATCTGATGTAGAATGGTGAGGGAGGAATCTTTCACCTCCGTGACCAAGCTTGGACCAGGTTGGGTGGGATCTTTCACCACCGAGCTGATCTCTAGGGTTTGTTAGGTCAAAACCCTCAAAACCCCCAAGTGCATGGGCTCACTAGGAAGAAGAAAGATATCAAAATGATAAACAACATGAATGAGAGAATAGAGGCCCCTATCTCTCTTTTATCCTCCCTGCTCACCTTGTCTCTCCAAAGTGACTTTTACTTTATTTAATTATCAATTAATTAATTAAATCACTTTAATTAATTAATTAACCATTTTACTTCTGAAAAGTACCTTATCTCTCCTTGTGGCTTCCCTGGCCACTGAAAGTCACTTCTAATCATCCTATCTTGTAGTGTTGTTCCTCCCGATTCCGATGAGATGTTACACTAAGAGGTTCCTCCAAGTATTATGCCTAATACGACCTCCTTAGTGAATTTAATTAACCTATAGCCCAAAATAACTCAAAATCATGGAAATCGTCGGAATGCAATGGAACCAAAGCCAATCTGTGCAGAATGGATCATGATGATGAAATAAGATGAGAGATGCAAGCCGAACCCCCAAAATACCCCTCAATAGCCCCTGTACTGGTTGTAACCTCCATCTAGCTACTCTAGTCATCACAACACTCTGCAATATAATGATGTCCCAAGGTGGGGACATTACAAAGGTCAAGAGTCATCTAGTGATGGAATTAAGGAAATGATCCAATTAATCAAACAAATGGAAATTAACCATGCCAATCAGATTAATGCTTTACAAAATAGATTGATCACTATGGAAAGGGAACAAGCTAATAGATCTCATCATAAGCCAAATGATAAGTGGCCAAAGAGACCCCCTCCACATGATCAAAGGCCACCTAATCCTTTTGAGTCCACTAACTTGGTAGATCATCAAGCCATACCTTATTGTAGGCCTTGTGGTGAATTTCATGAGGAAATGACTTGTCCAATTTTTCTTGAAGGTTGTGATGAGGAAGACTATTTTAATTCAAGAAATGAACAAGTGAATATGTGTGGTAGGAAGTATAATGTTGGAATGCATGATTGGATGGAATTTGCTGAACAAGGTAGTAGTGCAAGTTGCATGAATACTGTTATTGATAAGGCAATTGAAAAATTTGGGCCTAAACCCACTCCCCAACAAGTTCTAGAAATGGCTAAGTATAGAGGCATCACCTACCAAAGGAATGGAAACAAAAATCAAGACAGAAATCAAGCAAACATTCCCAAGGTAGCTCCAACCCCTCCTAAGTCAAATGTGCATGCAAATCCAGATTTAAATATTGACTTGGGTGGATGGTTAAGTAATGCGAAAATATTGGTTCCTCTATTAGAAATTATGAAAATCCCTTTTCAAAGGGAAAAGTTACTTAAAGCCATAGAAGAACCTCCTCAGAATATTGTTGATAGACAACCAGTAGTAGCTTACCAAGATGCACCAGTAATTTTGCGGAATTGGGATAGGGGGAATGAAAAGAATCAACCTTTTTTCCTTTCTCTACTTGTGAACAATAAAGTGCTTCATAATTGCATGCTTGGCTCAGGGGCTAGTTCAAATGTTATGACTAAGAAGGTAATGGAACAATTAAGCTTAAGGATATCTAGACCTTACCATAACATTTGTGCCATGGACAATAAAATGGTTAAAGTGCATGGATTAATTAAGAGTTTGCAAGTACACTTGGTTGTTTTTCCAGACATCATGATTGAAATGGATATTGTTGTGATAGATACCTGATGCTTGGGGAATCTTGCTTTCTAGGAAGATAGCTACAAATTTGGGGGGTAATTTACAAATGGATTTAACTTATGCTACCATCCCTACTCCAGATGGAACTACTTTTAAGTTGAATAGAGAATTGGAAAGGAGGTATCATGTTGAAGACCCAAGAAATCCTAGAAATGAGTTAAAGTATAGAGAGGATGATCTTGGTAACTATGCTATTTTATCTAACTCTATAGTGCCTTTAGAGGAGGAAATTAAAGAAGATAGAGTTGATAAAATTTGGTATATGCATTTTGATGGTGCTTTTTCTAGAGCTGGAAAAGGTGTTGGAATAGTCATTCAATCTCCAAATGGTCAAGAATATAAGTTTTCTTATAGATTCGAGTTTGATGCAACTAATAATGTGGCTGAATATGAGGCTTTGTTGCTTGGTTTGGAGGTTTGCAAACACATGGGTGTTAAATGTTTGAATATCAAGGGGAACTCAGATTTAGTCATTCAACAACTTAAGAATAAGTTTGCTTGCAAGTCAGAAAGATTAAAAAAATATAGGAATGCAATATGGGACTCCATTGAGGATCTTGATGCTTTGAATCTTATTGCTATTCCTAGGGAACAAAATTCTAAGACAGATGAGTTAGCTGTAGCTGCTTCCAAACTTCAACTTTCCCATGAGTTGATTAAAAAGAATATTTCAGTGGAAGTAATTTTTAGACCCTCAATTCCAGATAATATGGATCATTGGCAAATTTTTGATGATGATAAACAGGTATTAGATTCTTGACTCAAATACAAGAATTTTCAGATTTTCATGTCAGTGAGAAAGAGGAGGGTTGTAACTATACAGATAATGACAATAAGGCTAATCCAGTTCCTAGGCATCTTATTGCACAAGAAAATATATTTGATAGACAAGATGGCCACAAGCATAAGGAAGAATCAAGTGATAAACCATGTGACCACTTGGAGGTCAACATAGGAAATGATAAAGAGCCTAGGATGGTGAAAGTAGGTAAAAGCACCCCTATAGAAGAAAGAAATGAAATTATCAAGTTATTAAAAGAATATAGGGATGTTTTGACTTTCACTTATGATGAACTCAAGGTCTATAGGGAGGATATGCTTCAGCATGTGATTCCTTTGAAGGAAGAAAATAATCCCTTTAAACAAAAATTGAGGCAGATTAACCCCAAGTTAGCTACTTTGGTTCAACAGGAGTTACAGAAAATGTTAGCAGCAGGAATTATAGCCCAAACAAGACATTCTTCATGGTGTTCAAACTTGGTTGTTGCTAGGAAGAAGAATGGAAAAATAAGGCTATGTATTGATTTCAGAAACTTAAATATTGCATGCACATAGGACAATTATCCTTTTCCCAAGATGGAAACATTACTACAAAGAGTAACAGGATCAGGAATGATTTCAATGCTTGATGGATTTTCAAGATATAATCAGATCAAAGTTAAGGAGGAAGATAGGCATAAGACTACTTTCACTACTCCATGGGGTACCTTTGAATATTTAAGAATGTCTTTTGGTTTATCTAATGTTGGAGCTACTTTTCAAAGAGCTATGGATTATGCCTTTAGGAGGCTAATTGGAAAATTAATTGAAATATATCAAGATGATTTGACAGTTTTTTCTAAGGAAGGGAAGAGTCATATTGGTCATCTTAAATAGGTTTTTGAAAGGTGTAAAGAGTTTGGAATTTCTTTGAATCCTGCTCAGTCAGTTTTTGGGGTGACAAAAGGTAAGTTCTTGGTCCATATAATTTCAAACGGTGGGGTCAAGTTAGACCCAGAGAGAGCTGAGGCAATTGGAAAGGTGTCCTTTCCCATTTCTAAGAAAGCTCTCCAATCCTTCTTAGGCCAAACCAATTTTGTTCATAGGTTCATTCCTGATTATGCTGAAATTGTGAAACCTATATATAAGTTGCTTAAGAAGGATGTAAAGTTTGAATGGAATGATGAAAGTAAAAAAGTATTTCAAGATATTAAAACTGCCATATCTGAAGCTCCCATTCTCATTACTCCAGATTATTCTAAGGACTTTCAGATTTTCTCCCTGTGACTTATGATCCCATGGAAGGCGTATCTGTTGATGTTTCAGGATCATACTCGATGGACAGGTACACATGGGGAGATGATTAGTTCAGACCTCCATGGGGATGAAATCCCACCAGATGGATGTTGAGACCCCAACAAGGGGTAGAGACAGATCAGAGGATTCGTATGGGGGAAGAGGAGGACGTTCCACCAGAGGCAGCTTGGCAGACCTGTACCCAGGGGGGTTATGCCCTTTCCACCAGAAAGTAGTCCTTAGAAGGCCCATGACGTCACTTAGGACACCCATGACGCCATCCAATACTTGTGGACATTTTGGGAGGCAGTTATGTGCCAAGTGGCATGTGTGGCAGGTTCCTGAGGCCCAAGAATGCCTAACGTTTTGCTCTAGGAAGCCAACGTTTCCCTAAAAGGGCCTAACGTCACCCTAAAAGGGAATGACGTCATCATTTATGCTTGATTTAGGGTTTTAATTGTGACATTTAATGTAAAACAATATTTTTGATGTAAACTGGCCATGTCAGCCTTTTTTGACCTAAAGTGTAATTAAAGGTCAAGGGTATTGTATAAATAGAGAGTCTAAACTCTCATTTTTGGATCATCTTTCACTCACACTTGTGTGAGGTCTGAAATTTGTGCCCTCATTAGGGTTTATTGGCTGAAATTCTTGTGCGCACTTGTTGAAGGAGGGTTATTTTTGGTGTAATTGGCATTTTTCTTGGTGGAAAGTCTACAACTAGGGTTTTGCATTGATGATACATGGTGAATGTGAGTAAATTTCTGTAATTCTTCTCTTACTTGAATGGTTATGGTGTTTTACTTTACATTTTATTAATTTATTAAATTGCTAGCTCAAACCCTAGGGATCAAGCACATTGTTATCGCACAGTTTGTAGCTAGGTCAAATGGCTAGAAGGTAGAGGCCAAACTGGAGTAACAGGAACCTACCCCACCCAATGTCACCACAATGGGGAGGTTCTTTCTATTTAGGGAGGTTAGGCCCAGGGGAGACGTCCCCGGTAACCTGGGGCTTTGAATAGGCAAAGGTATGAAGATCAATGTAAAAGTCCCTCCTCACAGGTTACCACCAAGATTAGATAGTGCGGCTAAACAGCCAATAAAGAAGTGTAGCCCCAAATGAGAACACCTGCTCGGGACAAGACAATAGCAAGACAATATATGCAGGCTATAATTCAATGGAATAGTACTTCATACAACTATCTGATGTCAATATATATAAGCAATTAAAACAATAGATATCAATGAGATCAGTGTTTATCAATATAGCAGTGGAAAAATATCAATTCATCAATAAATATTGAGATGATGTAGCCAACAATGTATTTAATCAATCCCTCACTCAATAAATGCTCTTAACCATCGTCTAATTGCTTATCAACAGAAAGTGCTACATCAAGATGGAATAACCAAGTGTGACGTCAACCTAATTAGGGTTAGTTAGTTAATTAGGGTTTCAAATTGTAAAAGTTTTAAGAGTTGTTTGGCCACTATCACTTCAACATTGGGGAGCTGAGATCAGTGCCTAAGGGTAGATGGAGTCAATTAAAGAGAGGACGCAAAGTTGAAGGGATGAAAGGCTGAGGACGAGAGGGGAGGGTTCTAAGGTGCTGCAATGTTAGGGCCCTAGAATCAAAACCCTAGGGGAAAGAGGCTCACTCCGGTGTTGCTTAAGCAAGGCCTCATGCTATTTCCTCCTTCCTTAGGTTAAACTTGGTAAAACGGCTAGCATAAAAGATAAGTCAAGACGAGAGAGTGAGGTGAGGGAGAGTGTTGCAATGGCAAGGCCCTATCACCAAACCCTAGAAGCAGGACGACCCTAGGTGTAGATATCCTAGGCCTGGGACGTCTCCTCCTTCTTGCCTCTTAAAAGGCACGACTAGCACAAGGGAAGAAGTAAAAAAGAGTGTAGCAATGGCTAGGCTCTTCCTTCCTTCTTCAATGGCTGAATATTTCTTTTTTAGGGGACATGAAACAAGGACCTACTTGTGTGCTTGTCACCTAGGGTTTTAAATCAACAAAGGTTATAAATAAATGCAAGAATACAATCCTACAACCATTCAATTAAGAAGTTTTGCAAAAAAAACACTTACATATCATGAAGAAATAGCATTGCAAACCCTAGTTGTAAACCTTCCTTCAAGAGAAATGCCAAAAATGCCAAGAAAATCCTTCCTTCAACAAGTGCGCCTCACTTAAAAGATGAAATACCCCAACAAGGGCACAAAAATCAGACCTCACAAGAGAGTGAATTGTGTGTTATGTCAAAATCAGGGAAAAACTCAATATATGCTGTATCATGACCTTTAATTAAATTTAGGTCATTAAAAATAGCCGACAAGGCTACAAACCAAAATTATACTTCTTTTACATTAAATTGTCAAATCAAAACCCTAACTGAGCATAAGCAAGATGTCAAGCCCTACTAAGGGAGATGTTAGCCCCTTTTTAGGGAAAATGTAGCACAAAATGACAAAACGTTGGCCCTCTTTGGGCCTCCCAATCATGCCACACGTGCCAGCTGCCCTGTCAAACTGTCACACGCTCAAGGTGACGTTAATGGCTCCTAGGTGACGTCCCAGGCCATCAAAGGGAAACGTTCCACTGGAAGTGGGTCAACCCCCCTAGGCTGGGCTCAACCAAAGTGTCCCTAATGGAACGTCCTTCTTCTTCTCATGTGCAAAAGCTCGGTCAAACAATGTCCTGTCTCTGCCCCTGATGGGATCCCAACAACCATCTGATGGGCTCTTCAGCCCCATGGAGGTCCGAACTAATCATCTCCCGATGTGTACCGGTCCACATGGTACCTATCCGTCGGGCATTGTCCTGCACATCAAAAACTTTGCCCTCCATGGGCTCATTAGTCACAGGGATCATAGCAATGCTAATCACGTCTCATCATTAATATTATCAGATATATGCATAAAAACCTTGATATATCATCCAATAGCTCAAAGATATTACAAAGACCTACAATACAAGGCTGAAGGAAAAGACAAAACACCCTATTGGGCTAGTATCCATAAGGAAAGAAAAGTCTCCAAGGGGTATCATCCAAGCCATGTAAAACGAGGTGATGTGGATAAGGGATGCCCAGACATACGGGTAGAGTGAGAGACAGGGATGCATGATATTACCTATGGGTGCCTTTGTAGAAGGTGAGTTGTACCCGTCATGGATGCAATTTTTTCCAAGCCCTTTCTTGCCTTTATTCTTTCTTTCTTTATTTGCTTTTTCTTTTTTTATTTCAAGGACTAACTAGAGGACACTGCCTTGGCGTGGTGACCAGAGCTGACAGTGTTACCCACAAGCACTTTCACAGAAATGATAAGGCTAGCTCGTGATGAGACCCCCTTTCCTTTGGCCATGCAACCAAAGGTCATTGCCCTGGCGTGGTGACCAGATAGTGGCAATATCATGCTGCTAGGTACCCATGAACATAATAGGCTGGCTCGTGATGAGACCCCCTATCCTCTTGGCTAGGTCTTGTTTTGTTATTTTTCTTCGAGTCCCTCTTGTTTCTTGCTGAGAGGCTTTTTATTGCCTTCTCGGGGATCACTGGGTGAGGCATCTCTAAGTTTCATTTTTTATGGCTTTTATCTTTTACCAGCTGCTTTTACCTTCTGGGCTTTTAGCCCCTTCTTCCCACGAGATAAGGTACAACCCCACAAACAGATCATCCTAATGCCTGGACTAGGGGAATGGGACAAATGAGTGGGAGATAAGATGAAAAAATGATGATATGATGGGAGAGGACGATGGCTCTTCAGAAATCCCTCTGGTGGCAAACCAAAACCTATGGGTATAGGCTTGCTAGGGCACCCTGTCAGTCCCCTCAATCATGGTCAAGTGGGTTAATGTAAGATCCAAGCAGTCGTTAGAAATAAAAGGAATTAGATGCATATATCTAAAGGTTATAATGATCAAAAGTGACACATACCATGATACCTGGACCAATTACCTCATGGAGCAAGAGCATTTTCTGATACAAGACCAGGCCGATGGTGATGGATGTTGTTGCTGCTGACAAGACGAGTCTGATGAAAGAGAAGAAGGATGGGCTCTCCAGGGCCATGCTCAGGTAAATCCTGCTCTCGGTACTCTATGTCTAGGACCTGTGGGCCTCGAGACATGATCTCCTAGTTATCCCATGAAATCGGAGATAACACACATGTTATTGTCCTTGTTCTAATTGCTATCTACCTACTAGATTGTGCCAAGGAGACATTTTCTTTTGAAGCCATTGCTAGGGACTTGCCATTGCAACACCCTAGCACTTGTTCTTCATCCTAGCCATTTTTTCTCTGATCATTGAGTTAAAGAAGGAGGAAGACCTACTAAGGCCTAGGGTTACCTACACCTTAGTAGTCGTTTTCCCCTAGGGTTTGGTGGTTGAAGCCTTGGCTTACCAACACTTCATCCATCAAATTCCTCTTGTCCTTGGCTCTATTACTATCATCTTGCTCTTTCAATTCTTACAGCCACTTATTGACTCCATTTTCCCTATGAAGACACTGGTCTAAGATCTCTCTCTTGAGTGTTTTGATCACAACTTTCAAACATCCAAACCTTTGAACAACTACTAACACCTTCTAACCCTAGTTTAGATTGACCTGCTAACCTTATTGTTGCTATTATTCATTTGAGTTATAGTCATACTTTGTAGCATTTAAAGCTTCTTTAAACAATTGAAGATATTGACTAATGCATAGCCTTATTTGCTTTTGATGAAAGTTGGTGTTATGATATTGATGATTAATCATTCTTGCTCATTCTGAAGCTTTTATAAAGCATTTATTGTGAAGTATTGTCTTATAATTATCATTTCTACACATCTTTGTTTGCTTCATCAATATATTAGTCAATTTCTTTTATTGAGAAAGTCTCTGATTATATGAAGTACTAACCAGCAAGTACTCTTGCAAATCTATAGTTTTCATGTTTCTTTGTCCCAGGCAGGTACACTTATGGTTTATCATTTCTTTATTGGATGTTTAGCCGTACTTTCTGATCGATGGTGACTTGTGAGAGGAAAATTTTTACTTGACCTTTTATCCTTTGCCTTCTCAAAACCCAAGGTCACCGGGGATGTCTCCCCTGGGCCTACCACCCTAAATAGAAAGAGACATCCTGTTGAAGTGACAGTGATAGGATAGTCTCTTGTTACGTCAATTTGTCTTCATTTCCCTTTTCCCTTCTATCAAAGTACAAATTGTGCGATAACATTTTGGCGCCATTGTCGGGGAACACTGAGTCAATTCTCCTCAATGACGACACTTTTTTGGTAAGCCTTTCCTCAAGAATATTTATCTTACAAGCTTACCTAGCGACTCCACTAAGGATGATTCTCTTGTTTCTTTGATAATTTCAAGAAACTTGTCTGGCGATTCCACTAATGACGAAGCCAACCATGACTTCTCAATGGGATCCGGGAAATTTCAAACCCCTAGACATGAGTAAAATCCCGGGATACCCTCGATAAATGCCCCTTAAGTATGAAAATTTTCTCCCTAGATTCACTGGTGGTGATAGGGAAAGAGTCGACTATCACATGAGTGACTTCTGGGATTTATTTCTATTCCACCCTATCAATGATGATGTTGAAGATTTGGTGATGAAACTCTTCTTTGTCACTCTTTATGGCAACACTAGAGAGTGGTATGACAACCTCCCCGATGCTAGCATCACAACTATGGAACAATTGGAAGAAACCTTTCTCAGAAGATGGGGTATTCAGTTGGAAGACATCTCAATACTACTAAAAAGACTCGAGCATATAAAGCAAACTAAGAATGAAACTGTCAGACACTTCCAGGATAGGTTTGAGGGCATATTGTATCAAATTCCTGAAAGCCATCGTCCTGAAGACAAGTACATTATCCATCTCTATATCAATGCACTTTTAGTGTATCTAGATTTTCCCCTCAGTAAAAAGGGCACAAGAACGCTCAATGAAGCTCACAGCATGGCTACAAGAATTGAGAAAAATATCTCCTTGTCCGAGATAAGACACCTCTTTACCTCAGGCACTCTTAGTGTGGAAAGTTTAGTTTCCCTTGAAACCTTTACTGTTGATTTCCAAAAACAAGGGGAACAAATATTTGACCAACAAAATGCTAAGGGAAAAGATCTTGATGAGGTTTTCCAACCCCACAGGGAAGAGAAAAGAATCGTTGAAGACACAGTTGAGGAGCTGGAACCCGAACAAGGTGATGAAGTGTCAACATACCCTCCTCTCTCTGATGAAACCATCCACGAGCCTTTTCCACCTGCACAACAAGAAGAGAATGAGGTTAGTCACTTTCCTTTTTAAGATCTTGATAATGCCTTGTTTTATGATTCAGAGAAGGAAGAAGAAATGGAATCCTCGAACAAGGTAGATCTTCCTTGTTGTATAGTTGAAGATGAAGGGGCAAGTCATGGGGATGAAACAATGATGCATGTTAAAAACACCCAAGTCCTCAAAGCTCCGGCACAAGAAGAAACAAACACAATAAGTTACCCTCCTCTCCAAAATTTTGATGATTCTCTACTTTATGATTTGGGAAACGAGGAGGAGATGGATGAGCCCTTGAATGTTTTGAATCCTTCATGTTATGATACAGATAGTAACATAGTTGATATTGATGAGTTCATACATGTGGGAAAACGTAAGTGGGATGTACTTGGTTATGATATGGTCCCCATTTACGACATTTAGAGTCATTTCCAAGTGTTTCCTTTACAGTTATCACAACAGGTTACTCTTGATTTTGACTAGTGGCAACAACGAGATGATATAATTACCGATACTTTCCAAACACCCAAGGTTGACCTAATCCCATATTTTCCTGATGATTTTCGGTCATACCTTGAGGATTTTGATGAGTACTCCTCTGAGCACTTGGATGCATTCCATGAAGAGGATTATCAACCACCTCTATGATCAGGTCTTGATAGGAGTAAGGACATCGTTTGCCTGAAGAAGGATTCTTGTGACAACTTTCTCCAGCCACCTCTGATTACTTTACTTTGCTGTGTCATTAAAGGTGTAGTTGGGAAATATGTCTTTTGTATTGATTTTTCTCTAAGGAAAACCCTAGAGTTCAAGGGTAGGTTGAATACCTCAAGAAAAAGTATGTCATCTCAGGCTTTCAACCTTCCCTTAACAATTTGTCAGTCATCTTCCAGGTCCTTGTCAAACCTTTCCCAGGCTTCAAATTGTGGGGATGTCCTAAGTAGCCAGTTTTTAGACCTTTTGAGTCAGTTTTCTGAACCTTTGACTTTTCACGATCCCTTCCTGAAGTGGATTGAGCACTTTCCTCAGAGAATGACTTGGCATGATTTTATCCTTCCCACCCGCCTCCATGAGTTAGAATTTATGGTTTCCAATGATACGATACATTCTCTAACCCATGTTATTTTTATGCTTAACTTATCACCGTTTTGGTTTATGATGAAGCATAGAGGCAGGCATTGTGAGACATTGCTAGGATGGTTTCACTAGTCATTTGACTACACCCAACATTCATCCAACAGGTAAGTGCAAGTAAGTAGGAATTTTCATTCATTGTATATACCATTTGCATTTCATGCTAGAATAGTTTGTATTCACATTTGTATATATGCTTTCTTTCGTTTTAATATATATGAGCTGGGGGTGATATCACCACCCCAAATGATTGCTAACAGTATTATGTTGAGATCAAGCAAGTCATAGGTTATGCAAAGAGATGTTGAGGTTCTCATGCGCTCTACGATGAGCACATGTCCCCGAGTTGGAGCCAGATGTTATCCCCCAGTTTAGGGATAACTAAGGAGACTATGTCTCGAGGCCCACAGGTCCTAGACATGGAGTACCGATAGCCAGATTGACTTGAGAATGGCCCTCGAGGGCCCATCTTTTCATTTTTCAATGCCTCCACTTTGTCAGCACCAGCAGCATCCGTCACCTCGGCCTGGTCCTGTAGAAGAAGTGGATCTTGCTCCATGAGGTAATGAGTCCGATTATCATGGTATGTGTCACTTTGATCCTCAAAACCTTTGAATATGTGCATTTGATTCTTTTTGTTTCTAACGGGTGCTTGGATCTTATACCTATCCGCTTGACCATATCTGGGGGGAATGACAAGATGCCCTAGTAAGCTAGTGCCCATAGGCTTTGAGTTGCCACTAGGGGGATTCATGAGAAGCCATCGTCCGCTCCCACAATACTTACCACTTTCCATCTTTCTCCCGCTCATCCATCCCATTACACTGGTCCAGGTATTGGGTTGGCCAAATATTTAAGGGTTGTACCTTACCTTGTGGGAAGAAGGGGCTAAAGGCCCAGAGGGTAAAAGTAGCTGGCAAAAGATAGAAGCCAAAGAATGAAACCTTGAG
>JZKD02S0589663.1:0-16072 GCA_000966675.3 Picea glauca | reverse complement strand
CTCTCACACACTCGCTCTCTACCCCCCTTCCTCCCTCTCTCTCCCCCTCCCTTCAACTATATCTCCTCTCTCTCTTCTCCTACATATAACACCTCTTTCTCTCTCTCTTCTCCTACATATAACACCTCTTTCTCTCTCTCTTCTCCTACATATAACACCTCTTTCTCTCTCTCTTTTCCCCTCTTTCTCTCTCCCCACATATTTATCACTGCCCCTTGTTCTACCTCCCTCTCTCTCCATATCACTCCTAACCTCACTTTTTATCTTGTTGGGTCTCTCCCTCCCTCATGTGTGTGTTTCTATAATGCACGCGCCCTTTATAGTGAATTGTTCTAAGAATGTGTGTGTTTTCCTGTTGGGTAGGGATATCAGGAAGGCACACTACTCAACCTCATTATGTCTGAAAAACTCAAACTATCTCAACATATGCACACAAAAATAGCAACAACAAACAGGTTTTTTGTCTTTTTGGAAAGCAAACTTGTGTCTTCTTGTGTAATTGGTAAACAAATTTGTGCAATTGGAAGACAGTTTTTAGTGGAAATAAAACTTGTGTCTTGTTGTTTATTTGGTAGAAAAAAAATTTGGTTAGAATACAATTGTCAGTGGAAAACAAACTTGTGTCTTCTTGTGTAATTGTTAGACAAATCTATGTAATTGGAAGACAATTGTCAATGGATAGTACACTTGTGCCTTCTTGTGTAATTGGTAGACAAATTTGTGTAATTGGTAGAAAATTTTGTGTAATTGGAAGACAATTGTTAGTGGAAACCAAAATTGCGTCTTCTTGTGTAATTGGTAGAAAAAATTGTTTAACTAGAAGATTGATCCATGTGGATATTGGTGGCCACCTACCTATTCCAATTGACTCCTTTTCACAATTTTAGTTCAGCACATTCTTTTGTAATTATTTTTAATTGTGGTTTCTACACTTTTGGAGTTTTCTGGAAACCTACATAGCTTCCAAGTGGATATTGGTGGCCAACCACCTAATCCAACTGGCTTATTTTGGAAGTTTTCATGTCAATACATCTTTTTGTACTTCTAGGGTCGTTTTGGGGCCCTAAAAAGTGTTTTTTTTCTTGTCACAGTCAAATTATAGATGGAGTTATATTTTTATGGCATAATGTGTAGTTCTCAAAAATACCTTTCCAATGGGCTATCACGCGCCTAAAACAAAGGACGTATGCAAAAGTTACGACCCTGAGAAGTTGAGGTACCAACTTACCAATCGAGACCCACATAACTTTTGGAGTTTCATCTCCTAGGGTTAGGTTTTTGGATGTCTAGGGTTTTGGAATTCATGAGTAATGTTAAAAAATCTCTAGAGCCTCATTGTAATCATTTTTCTCAGACAGATGCATGTAGTAGCCACATCTCTTCTCAGAGATAGATACCACCATTCGAGCAAGTTATTTTCAGTTCTACAATTTTACAATTTCAACCTATTTTATTTATTCAATAGAAGTTATTATTCATTGGATATCTGTTGTTTTTCTTCATATATCTATGTCATTGTATTCATTTTGTTATTTATTTTATTCCTCTCATAAATCTGGAGCAGTGGTATCAAAGCGTTCTGCTCTTCATTTATTTTTCTTCATGCATGTCCCCGACAAGATCTGGGTACAATAAGTTGGGACTCGAACCAATCGATCATTGGCAATATCGATCGCGTCGAGCCCAAAAACAACCCATGGGGGATGAGAAGAAAGATGATGGAGCAGGAGATCCTTTTAAATTTTTTGTCGAGTAATCCCTTGCATGACAAAGGAATGAAATGATGGATAACTTTGCATAGATCCTTCAGCAGTTTCCCACAGGAGACACATCTGCATCAAGTGGCCATGCAACCCGCTTCAAGGTACAAGTAAATTTTGATATTCCATTATTTTAAGGACTGATAGATGCAGATGTCGTAGATAAATTTATGAATCTTCTCAAAGGGTATTTTTTGGTCCACAATTTTTCCGATAGGGAAAATATTACTTTTGCACTCCTCAAGGTCGTCCCCCATGTTAAGGACTGGTGGGATACTTATTATGAGAAAAGGGCCATAGAGGAATTTGCAATATTTTTTGTCTCCCCCACATGGGATTCCTTCAGGGATGTCATTAAATAACAATAAAACCCTGTTGAAATCTACAAGGAAGCTGGACCACCCTGCGTCAGGAAAGGGACCAAACAGTACCAAATTTCACCAATATTTTCCATACCCTGCGCACCAAATTGGGTATCAAAGACTTTGAACGACATATGGTGCTTAAATACCACAGTTTTCTACATAGATACATTCAAACATAAATGGAGTTTCTGGACATCGCATCATTGGGTACGGATTATAGATATATTGTCAAGATCGAGTAAAAATTTTAGCAGAAGAGGCGATATTTTGGATCTGCCAACTCCTCACAGCCGAAGCAGGGAAAAGGTGGCCCCAACCCACAAAAAAGGGGATAGAGAAATGATGGAAACTCTTAGTACAACCAATCCAAGCTGCAATGTAAGAAGGGTAATGATAATTCGAAGAAGGACACAGGAAAGTGGTGTGAATACCATAAAATCCCTTGGCACAACACTAAAGAATGTCACTCCAAGCAGTCACTAGTGGTCGAGTTGAAATCTTTTGAGTCAGAGGCAGATTCTAACTCTAAATCAAATCCATAAGGAGGGAAGTGGATTATCGATGTTGAACCCAGCATCATTGTCTCTACCACCAAAGTCTAGCCAAGTGAACCAAAAGAACCAGAGGAAGGGGAACACCTATTTCACTCAAAGATGTGGGTAAAGGGGGCTCCACTTCATTTCATTTTTGATAGAGGCAGTCAGAAGAACCTGATCTCATAAAAGGTCATCAAGTGATTGGACCTATCAATGACATGGCACCCACATCCCTACACCATCGTCTGGCTTCTTCAAGGAAGATATCTGCACGTTAGCCAACAATGCCATCTTCCCTACGGCATCAAGCCCTTCAAATATGAGGTATTATGTGATATAGCTCCCCTTGAATTTTGTGATGTTATTTTAGTACAACCGTATTTGTGGAAGCGACATTTTGTGTATGATTCTAGACCCTGTAGTGTTATTATTAATTTGGGTAGACAATTGTACAGGATACCAGAGGTAGCACCGCCTACCGCTATTTCTTTAATCTCTGCTAAGCAATGCAGTAAGGTCATTTCACAGACCGAGAAGTTCATCTTCTTTATGATCCATGCTCATAGTAAGCATAAGGTCTCTACCACATCTGTGACCTCTACATATATCCTCACTTTGCAGCAAAAGCAAGTGGATGGAATCGTGGAAGAGTACAGAGACATCTTATCCTCACCCACCGAGGCATCGACGCACTACCAAGTCAAGCATCCAATTTATCTAACCCATGGTGCACCTCTGCCTAATGGACCAGATTATTGTCGCTCACTAATGGAAAATGACGAAATCAAGTGTCATATCCAAGAGTTGCTTCAAAATGGGAAAATCAGACCGATCTCCTCCCCTTGAGAAAGCCCGATTGTACTGGTGCGGAAGAAATATGGGACCTGGAGGCTCTGCATTCATTACAAAGCATTAAACAAAATCATAGTCAGGAACCAATACCCAATTCCTAGAATTGATGACCTTCTTGACCAACTCAAGGAGGGCAATTTCTTCAGCAAGAATGACCTAAAGTCTTGCTACCATCGGGTTCCTATCGAACTGACTAATGTATGGAAGATAGTTTTCAAATATAAAGAAGGCCTCTTCAAATGGTTGGTAATGCCCTTTGGCCTAACAAATGCACCAGCAACTTTCATGAGGTTGATGGATGATGTATTGATACCCTTCACCAACTCTTTTGTGGTGGTATATCTAGATGGCATCCTCATCTTCAACAGAACTTGGGAGGAGCACATGCAGCATATTCAACAATTTTTTAGCACTCTATGGAAGCACAAGCTATATGCCAGCCTGGAAAAACAATCCTTTTGCATGAATAGGGTCCAATACTTGGCCTACATTGTTGATGAACATGGGGTACATATGGATCCAGCTAAGATCCAAGTCATTGTGATTGGCCAGCCCCAGCCACACTAACTGAGCTTCGGAGCTTCTTGGGACTTGCCAACTTCTATCGATAGTTTGTGTTGGGTTTCTCCCATATTGTATGGGCCCTTAGCCAAGCAACCAAGGGCAGTGGCAAGGAAATTTTTGCATGGTGGATAGCACAACAACAAGCATTTGATGATATGAAGCATCACTTGTGCTCATCTCTGGTGCTCTCCTTATCCAATCTGCAACAACCATTCAAGATTGAGACTATTGCATCCGACTTGATTGTAGGCATAGTTCTTACTCAGCATGGTCATCTAGTAGCATACCATAGTGAGACACTCTCATATATTGTTCGAAAATACCCCACCTATGACAAGGAAATGTATTCCATTGTAAAATCTTGTCATCAATGGAAACATTACATTCTGGGAAAGGACACAATCATCCACATTGATCACAAGCCTCTACAGTTCATACAGACACAAGGGAAGTTGCAGAATGACCACCATCAGAAGTGGTCCACATACCTGCAACAGTTCCATCTCAACATCAAGTATAAGACAGGGAGCACAAATTGTGTCGTTGACTGCCTCAGTCGACCTCCCATGATTGCACTCACCACTATACTACATTCATGTGGGAATGAGGCATCTGAGTGGCCCCAACTTTATCAGCAAGATCCTGACTTTTCCACCACCTATCATCTCTTGGGTACAGGAGTGAATATCACCGATTTTCACATTCAAGATGAACTGTTATTCCATCTGGGCCACCTCTGTGTTCCTGCAAGCAAGCGTGCAAAGATGATTTTGGAGGCTCACTACAGTCATATGGCAGGACATTTTTTCATGGAGAAAATTGTGGTATTTCTACATAAACATTTTTATTGGCCAAAACTTCGACAGGACATCAGCAAGTATATCAGATCTTGCACTACCTGTGCCATTTCCAGGCCAGCCATCAAGAAGCAAGTCTTATACACACCTCCTCCTACTCCCAAGAGGCCTTGGGAATCCATCTCGATGTATTACATGTCTTTCCTTCCATCCACCAAGAAAGGAAATGATTGTGTATTTGTGGTGGTTGATCGGTTTTCAAAGATGGTTATTCTCACAGCCTGCAACAAGAGAATCATAGCAGCAGATATTTCCAAGTTCTTCTTTGAACGAGTGTTGGTACATTTTGGGATACCACATACCATCATCTCTAATTGGGACAGAAGTTTCCTCAACACATTTTTTTCGAGTTTGTGGTCACTATTAAACACCAAGATCACTAAATCCACTGCCTTCCACCCTCAAACCGATGGCCAAACAGAGGTAATTAATCGGATCATTGTGCACATCCTGCGCATGTATAACTCTAAGCATACACATACATGGGATGATAGTCTTCCCTATGTTCAACACAACTACAACAGGGCTCTCCATAGCTCCACCGGCCATAGAACATTTTAGGTGGGGCTGGGATTCCAACCCTTGGGTCCCAATGATGTTGCACTACTTCTAGCAACCACACAGACATAATATTTCCATGTTTAGTCTGAGGCNCTCTTTCACTCATAGATGTGGGTAAAGGGGGCTCCGCTTCATTTCATTTTCGATAGAGGCAGTCAGAAGAACCTGATCTCATAAAAGGTCATCAAGTGATTGGACCTATCAATGACATGGCACCCACATCCCTACACCATCATCTGGCTTCTCCAAGGAAGAGATCTGCACGTTAGCCAACTGTGTCATCTTCCCTACGGCATCAAGCCCTTCAAATATGAGGTATTGTGTGATATAGCTCCCCTTGAAGTTTGTGATGTTATTTTAGGAAAACCATATTTGTGGAAGCGACATTTTGTGTATGATTCTAGACCCTGTAGTGTTATTATTAATTTGGGTAGACAATTGTACAGGATACCAGAGGTAGCACCGCCTACCGCTATTTATTTAATCTCTGCTAAGAAATGCAGTAAGGTCATTTCACAGACCGAGAAGTTCATCTTCTTTATGATCCATTCTCACAGTAAGCATAAGGTCTCTACCACATCTGTGACCTCTACATATATCCTCACTTTGCAGCAAAAGCAAGTGGATGGAATCGTGGAAGAGTACAGAGACATCTTATCCTCACCCACCGAGGCATCGACGCACTACCAAGTCAAGCATCCAATTTATCTAACCCATGGTGCACCTCTGCCTAATGGACCAGATTATTGTCGCTCACTAATGGAAAATGACGAAATCAAGTGTCATATCCAAGAGTTGCTTCAAAATGGGAAAATCAGACCGATCTCCTCCCCTTGAGAAAGCCCGATTGTACTGGTGCGGAAGAAATATGGGACCTGGAGGCTCTGCATTCATTACAAAGCATTAAACAAAATCATAGTCAGGAACCAATACCCAATTCCTAGAATTGATGACCTTCTTGACCAACTCAAGGAGGGCAATTTCTTCAGCAAGAATGACCTAAAGTCTTGCTACCATCGGGTTCCTATCGAACTGACTAATGTATGGAAGATAGTTTTCAAATATAAAGAAGGCCTCTTCAAATGGTTGGTAATGCCCTTTGGCCTAACAAATGCACCAGCAACTTTCATGAGGTTGATGGATGATGTATTGATACCCTTCACCAACTCTTTTGTGGTGGTATATCTAGATGGCATCCTCATCTTCAACAGAACTTGGGAGGAGCACATGCAGCATATTCAACAATTTTTTAGCACTCTATGGAAGCACAAGCTATATGCCAGCCTGGAAAAACAATCCTTTTGCATGAATAGGGTCCAATACTTGGCCTACATTGTTGATGAACATGGGGTACATATGGATCCAGCTAAGATCCAAGTCATTGTGATTGGCCAGCCCCAGCCACACTAACTGAGCTTCGGAGCTTCTTGGGACTTGCCAACTTCTATCGATAGTTTGTGTTGGGTTTCTCCCATATTGTATGGGCCCTTAGCCAAGCAACCAAGGGCAGTGGCAAGGAAATTTTTGCATGGTGGATAGCACAACAACAAGCATTTGATGATATGAAGCATCACTTGTGCTCATCTCTGGTGCTCTCCTTATCCAATCTGCAACAACCATTCAAGATTGAGACTATTGCATCCGACTTGATTGTAGGCATAGTTCTTACTCAGCATGGTCATCTAGTAGCATACCATAGTGAGACACTCTCATATATTGTTCGAAAATACCCCACCTATGACAAGGAAATGTATTCCATTGTAAAATCTTGTCATCAATGGAAACATTACATTCTGGGAAAGGACACAATCATCCACATTGATCACAAGCCTCTACAGTTCATACAGACACAAGGGAAGTTGCAGAATGACCACCATCAGAAGTGGTCCACATACCTGCAACAGTTCCATCTCAACATCAAGTATAAGACAGGGAGCACAAATTGTGTCGTTGACTGCCTCAGTCGACCTCCCATGATTGCACTCACCACTATACTACATTCATGTGGGAATGAGGCATCTGAGTGGCCCCAACTTTATCAGCAAGATCCTGACTTTTCCACCACCTATCATCTCTTGGGTACAGGAGTGAATATCACCGATTTTCACATTCAAGATGAACTGTTATTCCATCTGGGCCACCTCTGTGTTCCTGCAAGCAAGCGTGCAAAGATGATTTTGGAGGCTCACTACAGTCATATGGCAGGACATTTTTTCATGGAGAAAATTGTGGTATTTCTACATAAACATTTTTATTGGCCAAAACTTCGACAGGACATCAGCAAGTATATCAGATCTTGCACTACCTGTGCCATTTCCAGGCCAGCCATCAAGAAGCAAGTCTTATACACACCTCCTCCTACTCCCAAGAGGCCTTGGGAATCCATCTCGATGTATTACATGTCTTTCCTTCCATCCACCAAGAAAGGAAATGATTGTGTATTTGTGGTGGTTGATCGGTTTTCAAAGATGGTTATTCTCACAGCCTGCAACAAGAGAATCATAGCAGCAGATATTTCCAAGTTCTTCTTTGAACGAGTGTTGGTACATTTTGGGATACCACATACCATCATCTCTAATTGGGACAGAAGTTTCCTCAACACATTTTTTTCGAGTTTGTGGTCACTATTAAACACCAAGATCACTAAATCCACTGCCTTCCACCCTCAAACCGATGGCCAAACAGAGGTAATTAATCGGATCATTGTGCACATCCTGCGCATGTATAACTCTAAGCATACACATACATGGGATGATAGTCTTCCCTATGTTCAACACAACTACAACAGGGCTCTCCATAGCTCCACCGGCCATAGAACATTTTAGGTGGGGCTGGGATTCCAACCCTTGGGTCCCAATGATGTTGCACTACTTCTAGCAACCACACAGACATAATATTTCCATGTTTAGTCTGAGGCCGACTAAGCCACCAAATTCATTGAGTGAATTCAACACATCCACTAACAGGTCCATGAGATTTTGTAGAAAGCAATGCTAAGTACAAGCTAGCAGGTCCATGATCAACATCGAGTACCGCACAAGTTTCAAGTGGGAGACAAGGTTTGGTTACATTTGCAGAAAGAACGCCTTATAGGGCCCCATCGAAATATTCAACTACTTATCTATGGGCCTTACACTATCACCAAGGTTGTGGGAGACAATGCTTTTGATCTCAAGACTCGCCCCTTCCTTGGCTTGCACCTAGTGTTCAATGTGGACCTCCTCCAGCCATATTTTCCACCATTATTGGACACCTCAGAAATTGCAGAACAGTTGACAGCAAAAAATATCAACCCCAACTACATGGAACATGCATCCACTAATCATATATTGGACACACAGGTCAAGGGCACTCGCCGGCACAGGATCCAACTTTATTGGGTTATCAAGGCAGGGCAACTCCTGCATCAAGGAAAATGGATCACCCATGGCCAAATTCAGCAGAAATTTCCTCACATGTTGGGGGAATTCAACTCAATGGAGACTATTTCTTCCTAAGGGGGGAGGACTAACCTAGGTGGATATTGGTGACCACCCACCTATTCCAATTGGCTCCTTTTGACAGTTTTAGTTCAGCATGTTCTTCTATAATTCTTTGTAATTGTGGGCTCTACACTTTTAGGGTTGTCTGAAGCCCTACACAGATGTCAAGTGGATATTGGTGGACACCCACCTAATCCAATTGGTTTATTTTGGAATTTTTCATGTCAGTACATCTTTATGTACTTCCAGGGCCGTTTTGGGGCCCTAAACAATGTTTTTTTGGATTTCCATAGCCAAATTGTAGACAAAGTTAGAGTTTGACAACATAATGTGTATTTCTCAAAAATGCCTTTCCAATGGGCTATCACGCGCCTAAAACGGAGGTCGTATGCAAAAGTTATGACCCTGGGAAGTTGATGTACCAACTTACCCATCAGGGCCCACATAAATTTTGGTGTTTCATCTCCTAGGGTTAGGTTTTTGGATGTCTAGGGTTTTTGCATTCATGAGTAATGTTAAAAAGGCTCCTAGAGCCTCATTGTAATCATTCTAATTAGATGGATGTGCGTAGAATGCACATCTCTTCTCAGAGATAGCTACCACCATTCGAGCAAGTTGTTTTCAGTTTTGCAGTTTTACAATTTCATCCTATTTTATTTATTTAATAAAAGTTATTGTTCATTGGATATATGTTGTTGTTCTTCCTGTCTCTGTATTATTATATTTAGTTTGTTATTTATTTCGTTCCACTCATAAATCCATATTAAATACAATTGTCAGTGGAAATCAAACTTGTGTCTTCTTGTGTAATTGGTAGACAAATTTGTGTAATTGGAAGACAATTTTTAGTGGAAAGCAAAATTGTTGTAGTGTACTTGTAAGGAAATTGTTCTCTTTAAACATGGGGAACCTATGAAATCGATGTAGAAAGTCTTCTAGGAAAGAAAAACCCATTAAAAGGGTGATTGAATAAAGAGAGAATACAAGGTTAGATATGTCAAAATGTAGGATTTTGGCATAGGGAAATCCAAATTCTAGTGGAATAGATGTCATTGTTTTTTCTCCTCCATCAGCACAAGCAATGCATAGGATATCAGTAGAGGCCAATCTAGTTCAGACTTCTATTGAACCTCCAATCACTGTCTCATCAAGACAAGTTGTTGTGGATGACCAGATGATGGAGGATTTTCTTGGAGCTAATTATACAATGGATGACATTAGAGAGGAAACTAGTGAAGAAGTTATTGTGGTGCAACTTCTTATTGGACAATCATATGTTCCATAAACTAGTTGTGGGCTTGTCCACTCTCCTCCTAGAATTGATCCACCAATGATTGAATGGGAAAGACCTAATAGATTTGTAACTCCATAGCAAGGATGTCAAGAGTGCTAGAATATGGGTTCATCATCCCTATCTAGATTGAGTAGTGTGCAGCGAAGAACTCCTAAACGCATTTAGGTGGATGAAAGTGGTCTAGAATCACTTGAAGGGAAGTTATCTAACCGAACTATTCAATAGCATTCTTATAAAATCATTGAAGAATATTTTGAACCAAAATCCGGTGCCTCTAAATGTCAATTATTTTTGGCTTTGTTAAAATCTAGAAGTTTGACCATTGTTAGGAGAATTTTAGGCATCAAAATAGTCAAAAGTTCATAAACAAGTTATCATATTGTTAGAAACCTTGTGGATGTTTTTCAAAAAATTGGCAAGAAAAAACTTTCTAAAGATCGTAATGCAACTCGACGTGTCTTATCACAATCAATTGTTAGCAAGATCACAAAAAGCTTATCATTTGGTCCAAAAAACCTCTCTTATCATGAAATGCAATATCAAAACCATTAGAAAGTATTCTAATAGACAAGATAGCATAGACACAGGTGGCCCAAAATATTTGTGGGCCTTCACTGGTAGGCTACCTTGTTCTGACATGAGGTTAATTGGACCAGTTAAGGGACTAGTACAAGCTTTCGAGCATGAGAACATTAGGCCTTCTTTCAACCAAAAATATGTACTAAAATTNAGTAAGCATAAGGTCTCTACCACATCTGTGACCTCTACATATATCCTCACTTTGCAGCAAAAGCAAGTGGATGGAATCGTGGAAGAGTACAGAGACATCTTATCCTCACCCACCGAGGCATCGACGCACTACCAAGTCAAGCATCCAATTTATCTAACCCATGGTGCACCTCTGCCTAATGGACCAGATTATTGTCGCTCACTAATGGAAAATGACGAAATCAAGTGTCATATCCAAGAGTTGCTTCAAAATGGGAAAATCAGACCGATCTCCTCCCCTTGAGAAAGCCCGATTGTACTGGTGCGGAAGAAATATGGGACCTGGAGGCTCTGCATTCATTACAAAGCATTAAACAAAATCATAGTCAGGAACCAATACCCAATTCCTAGAATTGATGACCTTCTTGACCAACTCAAGGAGGGCAATTTCTTCAGCAAGAATGACCTAAAGTCTTGCTACCATCGGGTTCCTATCGAACTGACTAATGTATGGAAGATAGTTTTCAAATATAAAGAAGGCCTCTTCAAATGGTTGGTAATGCCCTTTGGCCTAACAAATGCACCAGCAACTTTCATGAGGTTGATGGATGATGTATTGATACCCTTCACCAACTCTTTTGTGGTGGTATATCTAGATGGCATCCTCATCTTCAACAGAACTTGGGAGGAGCACATGCAGCATATTCAACAATTTTTTAGCACTCTATGGAAGCACAAGCTATATGCCAGCCTGGAAAAACAATCCTTTTGCATGAATAGGGTCCAATACTTGGCCTACATTGTTGATGAACATGGGGTACATATGGATCCAGCTAAGATCCAAGTCATTGTGATTGGCCAGCCCCAGCCACACTAACTGAGCTTCGGAGCTTCTTGGGACTTGCCAACTTCTATCGATAGTTTGTGTTGGGTTTCTCCCATATTGTATGGGCCCTTAGCCAAGCAACCAAGGGCAGTGGCAAGGAAATTTTTGCATGGTGGATAGCACAACAACAAGCATTTGATGATATGAAGCATCACTTGTGCTCATCTCTGGTGCTCTCCTTATCCAATCTGCAACAACCATTCAAGATTGAGACTATTGCATCCGACTTGATTGTAGGCATAGTTCTTACTCAGCATGGTCATCTAGTAGCATACCATAGTGAGACACTCTCATATATTGTTCGAAAATACCCCACCTATGACAAGGAAATGTATTCCATTGTAAAATCTTGTCATCAATGGAAACATTACATTCTGGGAAAGGACACAATCATCCACATTGATCACAAGCCTCTACAGTTCATACAGACACAAGGGAAGTTGCAGAATGACCACCATCAGAAGTGGTCCACATACCTGCAACAGTTCCATCTCAACATCAAGTATAAGACAGGGAGCACAAATTGTGTCGTTGACTGCCTCAGTCGACCTCCCATGATTGCACTCACCACTATACTACATTCATGTGGGAATGAGGCATCTGAGTGGCCCCAACTTTATCAGCAAGATCCTGACTTTTCCACCACCTATCATCTCTTGGGTACAGGAGTGAATATCACCGATTTTCACATTCAAGATGAACTGTTATTCCATCTGGGCCACCTCTGTGTTCCTGCAAGCAAGCGTGCAAAGATGATTTTGGAGGCTCACTACAGTCATATGGCAGGACATTTTTTCATGGAGAAAATTGTGGTATTTCTACATAAACATTTTTATTGGCCAAAACTTCGACAGGACATCAGCAAGTATATCAGATCTTGCACTACCTGTGCCATTTCCAGGCCAGCCATCAAGAAGCAAGTCTTATACACACCTCCTCCTACTCCCAAGAGGCCTTGGGAATCCATCTCGATGTATTACATGTCTTTCCTTCCATCCACCAAGAAAGGAAATGATTGTGTATTTGTGGTGGTTGATCGGTTTTCAAAGATGGTTATTCTCACAGCCTGCAACAAGAGAATCATAGCAGCAGATATTTCCAAGTTCTTCTTTGAACGAGTGTTGGTACATTTTGGGATACCACATACCATCATCTCTAATTGGGACAGAAGTTTCCTCAACACATTTTTTTCGAGTTTGTGGTCACTATTAAACACCAAGATCACTAAATCCACTGCCTTCCACCCTCAAACCGATGGCCAAACAGAGGTAATTAATCGGATCATTGTGCACATCCTGCGCATGTATAACTCTAAGCATACACATACATGGGATGATAGTCTTCCCTATGTTCAACACAACTACAACAGGGCTCTCCATAGCTCCACCGGCCATAGAACATTTTAGGTGGGGCTGGGATTCCAACCCTTGGGTCCCAATGATGTTGCACTACTTCTAGCAACCACACAGACATAATATTTCCATGTTTAGTCTGAGGCTGACTAAGCCACCAGATTCATTGAGTGAATTCAACACATCCACTAACAGGTCCATGAGATTTTGTAGAAAGCAATGCTAAGTACAAGCAGGGCCATGATCAACATCGAGTACCGCACAAGTTTCAAGTGGGAGACAAGGTTTGGTTACATTTGCAGAAAGAACGCCTTATAGGGCCCCATCGAAATATTCAACTACTTATCTATGGGCCTTACACTATCACCAAGGTTGTGGGAGACAATGCTTTTGATCTCAAGACTCGCCCCTTCCTTGGCTTGCACCTGGTGTTCAATGTGGACCTCCTCTAGCCATATTTTCCACCATTATTGGACACCTCAGAAATTGCAGAACAGTTGACACCAAAAAATCTCAAACCCAACTACATGGAACATGCATCCACTAATCATATATTGGACACACAAGTCAAGGGCACTCGCCAGCACAGGATCCAACTTTATTGGGTTATCAAGGCAGGGCAACTCCTGCATCAAGGAAAATGGATCACCCAGGGCCAAATTCAGCAGAAATTTCCTCACATGTTGGGGGAATTCAACTCAATGGAGACCATTGCTTCCTAAGGGGGTAGGACTAACCTAGGTGGATATTAGTGACCACCCACCTATTCCAATTGGCTCCTTTTGACAGTTTTAGTTCAGCATGTTCTTCTATAATTCTTTGTAATTGTGGGCTCTACACTTTTAGGGTTGTCTAAAGCCCTACACAGATGTCAAGTGGATATTGGTGGACACCCACCTAATCCAATTGGTTTATTTTGGAATTTTTCATGTCAGTACATCTTTATGTACTTCCAAGGCCGTTTTGGGGCCCTAAACAATGTTTTTTTGGCTTTCCATAGCCAAATTGTAGACAAAGTTAGATTTTGACAACATAATGTGTATTTCTCAAAAATACCTTTCCAATGGGCTATCACGCGCCTAAAACGGAGGTCGTATGCAAAAGTTATGACCCTGGGAAGTTGATGTACCAACTTACCCATCGGGGCCCACATAAATTTTGGTGTTTCATCTCCTAGGGTTAGGTTTTTGGATGTCTAGGGTTTTGGCATTCATGAGTAATGTTAAAAGGGCTCCTAGAGCCTCATTGTAATCATTCTAATTAGATGGATGTGCGTAGAATGCACATCTCTTCTCAGAGATAGCTACCACCATTCGAGCAAGTTGTTTTCAGTTTTGCAGTTTTACAATTTCATCCTATTTTATTTATTTAATAAAAGTTATTGTTCATTGGATATATGTTGTTGTTCTTCCTGTCTCTGTATTATTATATTTAGTTTGTTATTTATTTCGTTCCACTCATAAATCCATATTAAATACAATTGTCAGTGGAAATCAAACTTGTGTCTTCTTGTGTAATTGGTAGACAAATTTGTGTAATTGGAAGACAATTTTTAGTGGAAAGCAAAATTGTTGTAGTGTACTTGTAAGGAAATTGTTCTCTTTAAACATGGGGAACCTATGAAATCGATGTAGAAAGTCTTCTAGGAAAGAAAAACCCATTAAAAGGGTGATTGAATAAAGAGAGAATACAAGGTTAGATATGTCAAAATGTAGGATTTTGGCATAGGGAAATCCAAATTCTAGTGGAATAGATGTCATTGTTTTTTCTCCTCCATCAGCACAAGCAATGCATAGGATATCAGTAGAGGCCAATCTAGTTCAGACTTCTATTGAACCTCCAATCACTGTCTCATCAAGACAAGTTGTTGTGGATGACCAGATGATGGAGGATTTTCTTGGAGCTAATTATACAATGGATGACATTAGAGAGGAAACTAGTGAAGAAGTTATTGTGGTGCAACTTCTTATTGGACAATCATATGTTCCATAAACTAGTTGTGGGCTTGTCCACTCTCCTCCTAGAATTGATCCACCAATGATTGAATGGGAAAGACCTAATAGATTTGTAACTCCATAGCAAGGATGTCAAGAGTGCTAGAATATGGGTTCATCATCCCTATCTAGATTGAGTAGTGTGCAGCGAAGAACTCCTAAACGCATTTAGGTGGATGAAAGTGGTCTAGAATCACTTGAAGGGAAGTTATCTAACCGAACTATTCAATAGCATTCTTATAAAATCATTGAAGAATATTTTGAACCAAAATCCGGTGCCTCTAAATGTCAATTATTTTTGGCTTTGTTAAAATCTAGAAGTTTGACCATTGTTAGGAGAATTTTAGGCATCAAAATAGTCAAAAGTTCATAAACAAGTTATCATATTGTTAGAAACCTTGTGGATGTTTTTCAAAAAATTGGCAAGAAAAAACTTTCTAAAGATCGTAATGCAACTCGACGTGTCTTATCACAATCAATTGTTAGCAAGATCACAAAAAGCTTATCATTTGGTCCAAAAAACCTCTCTTATCATGAAATGCAATATCAAAACCATTAGAAAGTATTCTAATAGACAAGATAGCATAGACACAGGTGGCCCAAAATATTTGTGGGCCTTCACTGGTAGGCTACCTTGTTCTGACATGAGGTTAATTGGACCAGTTAAGGGACTAGTACAAGCTTTCGAGCATGAGAACATTAGGCCTTCTTTCAACCAAAAATATGTACTAAAATTGAGAAGGGGATCTAGGGACTGTGAACCCCACATTAAAAAAATTCTTGACATGAAAGAGATAGGATTGTATGAGAGATTCAGGACTGTACATAGTGCACTTAACTTGGGCCAAATATATTTCCATA
>JZKD02S0589641.1:0-16072 GCA_000966675.3 Picea glauca | reverse complement strand
TTAAGGACCAATCCCCTTCTAACACGTATGCCCCAAAATATATTCCTTTACTTGTGTACATTTTCTTCATTGGAATATTTCTCAAGAGGGGACGCAAAAAGATATGGGGAAGTGTCTTATATCTACCCTAACAATGAAAATGGGTTTTAGATTGGGAAGCATGCAATGATTAAAAGAATGTATATGTTAGATGAGATAAAGGGTGAGGGCTCCACCTTTATGTGCTTACTATGATCAATTTACAAAATTTTGTAGGGTAAACTCCTCTTGAAACCTATGCGTGGAAAATATGTGATTTAAAAAGAATATGTTCCTTGCATTGACTGGGGTATCATCATCATAATATTTGTCGATGAAGGCATGTTTGCTTGGTAAGGTTCTTCGACGATGTCGACTCCTAATGATATTGTTGAAGCAGTTTCATCGTCGGAAGAAGAGGTTGGGGGCATGAACAATGTGGTTTTCAGCGGGAAGGCCCGACAACATTTAAACAAGGTTCATACAAGTGAGGAACTTTGCATTATTCCAAAGGGGGGTTCCGAGAAGATTCATGACTTGAGTGGAGATGAAAAAAGGGGATTTTAATCAATATATATTGAAGGGTTCAATATTTTTCCTTCTTTCCTTAAATCAACTTTGGATATTATGTACAAAAGGTAGTCTTATAAATGAATAACTAGTTGGGTTAATAATGATCAATACCTTGTTAAATTTTGGTAGGTGGATACCCACTAAAATATTCTAAGCTCAAGGATTTCAGTGGGTTTTTTGGATGTCACAATACTTCCCTAAAGAAAAGGATCTCCTTAGATCACCATAAACCCTATACTCTATCTCCAACAAGAAAATATCAAATCCTTTTATCTCCTACACAGTTCCTATTTGCAACATAAAATTCCCATACAATTAGTTTGTAAACTCTAAATCACAAGTTCTATCAGAAAATTTGATAAAAAAAAAGTGCAGGATTGAAAAAGACAGTTAGGTGACCATATTAAAACATCATGGGAGATGGATTCAATATAAGAGAACCTACTAAAACTTATAATATCTATGACAACCCTTATATATTTTCAATTTTCCAAAGAAGCCATTGTTTGGCCTACTTTGACAAACTAAGAGAGTTTGATGATGAAATTTTCTTGGTGTTTGCATTAAGTTTTCAAAATTTCAAGGATCAAGATTATATTATTGTAGTTAGAGAATTAAAAATGATGGTGGATGAGGATTCTATTAGTAGAGTGTCCAACCTACCTATGGGTTTTCCATACGACAAAGAAGAAAGAAAAGAGGCTGCTAATGCCAAGAAACTTTTCTTCTATAAGAATGAGAAGCCTCAAGAGGACAAGAATGGTATTAAAAGGTAAATCCTCCCTCAACCTTGGTTAGAGGTGGCCTACCATATCATTAAATATGTCACTTGTGAAGGAAGAATGAGTTTTCTATATGCTTACCACTTTAGGCTCCTCCATCAATTGAGACACCGATTCGATCAAGAGCCAACAAGCAATCTCATCCTCCCTTATTTTCTACTTCAATCCTTGAAGGAAATGAGTACCAAGGTAAGGAGGGGGAAACATGAATTTATATCCCACCATGGGATCATTCAATTGATAGTATCAGATACCTTGGGAAACCTGAGACATAGAGTCCCTTGGATGGATTTTATAGTCATAGATAGGAAAGATTTCCTATAAATGCAGAAAGAGATGATGAAGCAAAGACAAGAAAAAGAAGAGGAGGAAAAGGTTGAGAAAAATAAGAAGGTAAGAAGTCCAATATCTTCTAGACAATAAGGAAATAAAAAGTTGAATATAGAGAAAGAAGACAAAGAGGTGGCTAATACTTTAACAACACTTAGGACACCATCAATGAACTCCCTAAAAATTAAAGGTATATAGCCTACTCAACAAGGAAGGATGTGATCCTACAGGATAAAGAAGAGAAGAAAAAAAGGAAGTCCCAAACTGATCACTCTTTTGTCTAATCCAATTAATATTTAAGATTTGTCTAGCCCAGAGAAACTACAAAAAGAAAGGGAAGTATCTCAAACAAAGGAAAATTAATCTCAGAAAGAGGCAACACCCCAAGAAGAAAAATCATTACAGATATAAGGGACATCCAAAAGCAAGACACCAACATACAAACTTCTTTATGCCACATTGTTGGAGTTAGAAACTACTAATCTAGAAGTCATCACATGGAAAAGGATGGCAACAAGCAACAAAGGGAAAAAAAAAAGAGGATGCCCCCGGAGAACTAGAACAACAACTTCAACATTTACAAGAGAAATTTTGGATCATGAAAATGCAAAAGACATAATACACCCAGAAACTTAAAACAAAAAATAAAAAATTAAAGAAGAGGATGGATGAAGCCAAGAAGGAATTGGATGTTAAAAATGAAAATATTGAAGTGATGGGAGTATATCTAGAAACTATCGCTAAATTATCTCAAAAATTGGTATATTCTAGGCAACTATCCAGAGTGTATACATTGTTCCTTAAGGAATAATGGTATAAGCACCAAATATTAAGTCTATCCCAACATGTAAAATGTTACATAGAGACTCCCAAATATTTTCTAGAGACTTATCAATGTTGCAATATAGAAGAAAATTCTAGGATGTGTGAATTCTATTTGCATAACATTTTCCTTCCTCACCCTTATAGATGGAATCCTAATCCATATCTAGGGAATGTATAGATCATGTCCTTTGCATCTTTGTTAAGGAATGAGGAACTTAGGGAATCAAAATTGAAAAGATACAAAGAGGAGGAACTTCATAGATCACTATGGATCAGGTCTGAAGAAACCAAACCTATAGAGGTTATATCCAACCATAAAATCCTTTCCTTAGATAGGGATGTATCTCTAATTTGGGAAGAAAATCAAGTGGATGCCATGGAACATCTTGAAGACAATTTGAGGCTTATGGGAGAAGAAGGAACACAAGCCTACCATAGAAGATGACACTCTCTACCTCATGAAATCTAGGTAAAAGAATCGCATTCCTCCCATAATTTACATATTTCATTTCTTAGAACCCCTTGGTAGAAAGAAACAATGAGTAATATTAAGACTAAGTTGATTGGGTTGAAAACAAATCCCCCTCTCCTCCTTCCAATTTTACCTCCAGGCGATATAAATAGAGACAAAGAAAATGAAGAGTGGGAAGAAAAAGAGAGAACCAAGGGTTACTATGAATAAAAATCTATCACATGGTACAACCTAGCACATTAGACAAAGTCACAATGAGAAACACCAGTATTAGGATATTAGACAAGGGCACAATGAGAAACAACAACAACATTGGTTGGAGAGGGTATAGTTTTGTTGCAAAAGGGTGTACAAGACTTTGATTTGGGGGGTAATGATGGGCCCCAATATTGTCTATCTAAAGGGCCCATCAAAGACATGATTTTTACCATTATGTACATGAAAACTCACTTTGATTGACCACGTCTAATACTAATTATGGATATTTTGAAAGTTATCTAATCAATAGTTTTGAAATTGAGACTTAATGAGTAATGGTTATATTTGTTTTTAATTTTCATTATGAAAGTATATGTGTAGAACAATTTCACCAGGTCGAACCATTCCTGAAGAGATGAAGATCCTAGCACAAAGAGAAAATAAAGGATCTTGTGTCTACCTACTTCCAGATTTGCTGCCAAAGAATTAATGACCACTAGTATATGCAAACTCAACCTTGAAAGATCCAAAATATAGCCAAGATACTAAAGGAGTAAGAACTACCCCATATTATCTCCTAAATTCAAGAACAAGGTCAAGTTATCTAGTTTTATAAATACACCTCAAAGATGAAGGACAAGGGAGAGGAAAATTAGAGAACTGAGTATTTCATTTTGGTATTGTGCTTGAAGATTTTTTCAAGACTTGGAGCTCTGCTCCCTCGATATATTTTTTGTTACTAATTAATAAATATGTTATCCTTTTCATATCATTAAGTCTTTTTAGGCTCCTTGTGCTGCTTGGGTAGGGCCCACTCAAGAGGGATCAATGGCCCTTTTTTGTATTTCTTATTTTTCATGTTATTTTGTTGTATTTCATATTTTTAAATATTTTTTAGATAATTATATAGTCAGTAATATCATCTTCTAGTATATTTTTGCATCCATATTTAAGTCGTTGATAACTTGTAATGTTCATTATGTTTCCTGAAGAAGTGGTTGCAAGTTCATTGAAGTGATTATGAGTATCAATTTAAGACTATGAACTTCATCTACACATCATTGCAGCATCATTTTACTTTTTCAATAGTTTAGAAGAAGTTAATAGGATATTTAAACCTCTCTTGAACATCATGTAGAAGTTCCTATAGAAAATATACAATTCGTGTAGAAGTTGTACATTTCATGTAGAAACTTCTAAAGTTCCTATAGGACAGTTTAGATTGCAATTTCTTGTACTTCTTGAATTTCATTTTTTATGGTAACAATTGTTAATAATATGGCAATGGGTTATGATATTGTATTAGGGGTTAGGAACCAATATTCATGCAATTAGATTAATATTTCTTTATTGCAACTTGTTTAGTTTCTTGCTCATCCAAGTTTGACTTTTCATTTATGAAACTAGATTAATATTTATATTTTGCAATTAGATTAGTTCCTTTTCATCTTAGTGTGACTTTCATTTACGCAACTAGATTAGTTTTCATTTATGCAAGAAAATCATTTTTCATTCAACAAGTTGTAATCAATATTTATGCTCAATTGATTCAATTCCCTTGATCAAACATAGACCTATAAGGTTGTTATTCCTAACCATCATATAGATGTTCAGTTCATTATGCATATATTTTGCATAGTATCTGTAAAGTTTGTACGATTCCTAGGTTGGTAATGAAAATATGAAGATGAGTAAGTGGTAACATTATTGTTTCTATTCCAAGTCCCATCAATTCACCTCAAGGGCACACCCTTGTTTCCATGGGTTTGGCTCGAGTTTGTGATAAATCTTGTTACATTGGGAGCTGTGCAGTATTGATTCTTGTGGCAAAAAGAAATGACGAGTACTTCAAAGATAGAGATCGATAAATTTTGTGGGAAAATTTTTGAGATGTGGAAGCTCAAGATGGAAGATATGTTAGTAGAAAAATATCAAAGGGTTGTTTTGGATCCAGGTATTTCACCTACATGAATGTCAACATAAGAGTAGGAAAATTTGTATTGGAAGGTGAAGATCACAATCCGATTGTCTCTCAGAGTCAATATTATTGAATGTGTTGGGGGAAGATACATCCAAGGCATTATGGAATAAGTTAGGGGAGTTGTATCATTCTAAGTCCGTTTTAAAAAAAAAATATTCCCACAGAAGAAGTTGTGAAACCTAAGGATGAAAGATGGAGACTCAGTAATAGAGCATATGAGCACCTTTAATACTTTAGTAAGTTAGTTATTATCTATTGATATTAATATTTCCGATGAAGGTAAGTGTATTATTTTATTTTTCTCTTTACCAAACTCATGGGATAGTCTGGTTGTGGCCATATGTTATGGGCCCCAACATTCCCTATCTAAAAGGCCCATCACAGACATAATTTTGACCATAATGCACCTATAAACCTACTTTAATTGACCATGTTTAATAGTAATTGTGGATATTTTTGCATGTTTTCTAATAGTTTTGAGTATGGAATTTAATTCAGGTGTTTTATGTACTCAAAAAATAGTGATTCAATAGATGAATCCAACATCTTTGTCTATACCTAAAAAACACAAATTAATTTCAAGTAAAGACATACTTAGAACATAATTGGAACCAAAAAATACCCATAGATCATTTTGTATGTGATTTATAAAAATTGTTTTCCCTACCATGAGGATCTAGCTTTTTACCAAACATAAAGTATATGTCCTTTTGATCAATGACCTTCAACTTTGAGAAGGAAACCAAATTAGATCAAACTTCCAATATCAATGTATTATTTTGTAATCTCCAAGTATCCATATCATCTTTATGGTGTTGCTCCACTACCAACGAGATTCCATAGCCCCAATGGAGTCACCTTGATATCGGAGACCTTGCTTCGCTTCCCAAGAACGTGCATATCCCCAATGAAGATATATGAATTTTACCATTAACAATATGTTTCACATTGACAAGATCCTTCTCCTTTATTTATTTATTTTATATATATTATAGAAAAAAAATTATTCTTGGAGGAACTTAAGTGAAACAACCATTGAAGTTCTAAGGATGATACCTATTAATGAATGAGTGAATCAAGCACCTACTATTTTAACCTTACCCATTTTAAAAGAAAAAAAGTACACTCATCAATTTACCCTCATCATTTAGATCATGAGTTTTAGAATTTATTACTTTTTTATCAATTCATATTTGATAACAACCATTACCTCCACTAAAAAATCTTTGCATTTTCTCAAAATTGCACATAAATGAAACTATAAATACTTTCCAACTTCTAATAATTCTCACTATTGACTCACTTTTATTTTGATATCATAAAAAATAAGGTGCACAACTGAGAACTAAATGTCATGTTTCATTATATGCTAAAAACTCAACACATCCAAAAATATTTTAGGTAAAACAACATAACTTAAACATTCAAACCATGCAAAAAAAGAAAAAAATTATGAAAATTATGAAAATAAAACATGAAACCAAACTATTGAAAGACAAAAAAAATTAGCAAACAAAAGACAATAAAGCTACAGTACATGAAACTACTCATAAGAGCAGCTAGGTGAAATAACATTTTTGGATCTGGCCATTGAAAAGAAGGGAATAAAGTTCACCCTCTAGGATTTGTGATCTATATGTGCCAGCTCCTATCTTTTCAACAATATGGTAAGCACCAAGCCACAAGTTTTGAAACTTTGTATATTTTCCTTTGGGCTCACTGACTATGTCCCATTTCATAACCATATAATCTACTTCAAAATTATCATCACCATCCTTATGGTTATCAAACCATCATTTCATGACCTATTGGTGAGATACAAATTTGTGTTTGGTTTTCACCTTCTCTTCCTCTAGCATAATTATTGTATCAATTTTGTTTTGAAGGACAAAATAAGGTTGACCTCTTGAAGCTTGATAGAACTATAAGGATGTAAAGAAAATATTGGTTGGAAAATTTTCTTCTTTCCCATGCACTAAATAATAAGAAGAGGTACCCAATGCATCCTTAGGAGTAACTCTATAATCCTATAGAGTGTTGGGTAGAGAATTATTCCAATTTTGATGGTTTTTCATTACTATATTTTTCAATGTTTGAATTCAATTATTATTAGTTGATCCATTTACTCCATTACCTTGTGTATAATAGTTAGTTGAATATCGCAAAATTATTCCCTTATCCAATGAAAATTTGGATAATAAATTTGAATAAAAATAATCAGCATTATCAAAAGCAACAAGAGAAGGAACCCCAAACCTTGTGATTAAATGCTATTCCAAAAATTGAATAACTACTTTTTAATTCACTTGTGTTAGAGGAACAACTTCAGATCACCTAGTAAAATAATCTATCAGGATTACAATATACTTGTTTTGCTTCGACGAATGGGATTTTTTCTCTCATATAATGTCTATGCCTTACTACTCGAATGGTCTAATAATTGTAACATGTTGTAGTGGTATTGATGTTTTATTTTCTATTCTCATGCTCAACTAGAAAGTTTTTCATTTTCTTACATAAGTGTGAATATCAAAAGAGAGTAGGCCAATAATGTCCATCTCTCAAAAAAAATTATGATGTAGTTTTGTCTTCAAAATGACCTCCAATCGGTCCATCATGGATATCTTTCAAGACTTTTTCAACATCTTCATTTTCCAGACAACTTAATATTACTCCATCATACTTCTAAAAATGGAAAATATTGATCAACTTGTGTTGAGAAAATTTCAGTCTCTAATCCATTTTCTCCTTTGAATTCATATGGATTGGGAACATCCCATGGTTTAGAAATTAAACCATATCAATATACCATGAATCCATAGTATATGGAATATAGAGGGATTCATTAATATAAACAAAAAAAACATTTTCCCATCCCTCTTCCTCTTTAATTGCAACATCTTGTGATTAGTTATGATTATGTAGCCAACTTACAAATCCATTGCCCTCTCACAATATGGGAAAGTTTTATTTCAAGATATAATTCTTGAATGGTTTCCATCTAGTTTCCTCTATGCTCTCCTAATTCTTATTGGGTAAATAATGATCGAACAATGGGGTGAGGTACTATTACTTTCGTGTGATTTTTAAGGACATNCATCTACACATCATTGCAGCATCATTTTACTTTTTCAATAGTTTAGAAGAAGTTAATAGGATATTTAAACCTCTCTTGAACATCATGTAGAAGTTCCTATAGAAAATATACAATTCGTGTAGAAGTTGTACATTTCATGTAGAAACTTCTAAAGTTCCTATAGGACAGTTTAGATTGCAATTTCTTGTACTTCTTGAATTTCATTTTTTATGGTAACAATTGTTAATAATATGGCAATGGGTTATGATATTGTATTAGGGGTTAGGAACCAATATTCATGCAATTAGATTAATATTTCTTTATTGCAACTTGTTTAGTTTCTTGCTCATCCAAGTTTGACTTTTCATTTATGAAACTAGATTAATATTTATATTTTGCAATTAGATTAGTTCCTTTTCATCTTAGTGTGACTTTCATTTACGCAACTAGATTAGTTTTCATTTATGCAAGAAAATCATTTTTCATTCAACAAGTTGTAATCAATATTTATGCTCAATTGATTCAATTCCCTTGATCAAACATAGACCTATAAGGTTGTTATTCCTAACCATCATATAGATGTTCAGTTCATTATGCATATATTTTGCATAGTATCTGTAAAGTTTGTACGATTCCTAGGTTGGTAATGAAAATATGAAGATGAGTAAGTGGTAACATTATTGTTTCTATTCCAAGTCCCATCAATTCACCTCAAGGGCACACCCTTGTTTCCATGGGTTTGGCTCGAGTTTGTGATAAATCTTGTTACATTGGGAGCTGTGCAGTATTGATTCTTGTGGCAAAAAGAAATGACGAGTACTTCAAAGATAGAGATCGATAAATTTTGTGGGAAAATTTTTGAGATGTGGAAGCTCAAGATGGAAGATATGTTAGTAGAAAAATATCAAAGGGTTGTTTTGGATCCAGGTATTTCACCTACATGAATGTCAACATAAGAGTAGGAAAATTTGTATTGGAAGGTGAAGATCACAATCCGATTGTCTCTCAGAGTCAATATTATTGAATGTGTTGGGGGAAGATACATCCAAGGCATTATGGAATAAGTTAGGGGAGTTGTATCATTCTAAGTCCGTTTTAAAAAAAAAATATTCCCACAGAAGAAGTTGTGAAACCTAAGGATGAAAGATGGAGACTCAGTAATAGAGCATATGAGCACCTTTAATACTTTAGTAAGTTAGTTATTATCTATTGATATTAATATTTCCGATGAAGGTAAGTGTATTATTTTATTTTTCTCTTTACCAAACTCATGGGATAGTCTGGTTGTGGCCATATGTTATGGGCCCCAACATTCCCTATCTAAAAGGCCCATCACAGACATAATTTTGACCATAATGCACCTATAAACCTACTTTAATTGACCATGTTTAATAGTAATTGTGGATATTTTTGCATGTTTTCTAATAGTTTTGAGTATGGAATTTAATTCAGGTGTTTCATGTACTCAAAAAATAGTGATTCAATAGATGAATCCAACATCTTTGTCTATACCTAAAAAAACACAAATTAATTTCAAGTAAAGACATACTTAGAACATAATTGGAACCAAAAAATACCCATAAATCATTTTGTATGTGATTTATAAATAAGTGTTTTCCCTACCATGAGGATATAGCTTTTGACCAAACATAAAGGATATGTCCTTTTGATCAATGACCTTCAACTTTGAGAAGGAAACCAAATTAGATCAAACTTCCAGTATCAATGTATTATTTTGCAATCTCCAAGTATCCATATCATCTTTATGGTGTTGCTCCACTACCAACGAGATTCCATAGCCCCAATAGATTCACCTTGATATCGAAGACCTTGCTTCGCTTCCCAAGAACATGCATATCCCCAATGAAGATATATGAATTTTCTCATTAACAATATGTTTCACATTGACAAGATCCTTCTCCTTTATTTATTTATTTTATATATATTATAGAAAAATTTATTCTTGGAGGAAACAACCATTGAAGTTCTAAGGATGATACCTATTAATGAATGAGTGAATCAAGCACCTACTATTTGAATCTTACCCATTTTAAAAGAAAAAAAGTACACTCATCAATTTACCCTCATCATTTAGATCATGAGTTTTAAAATTTATTACTTTTTTTAGCAATTCATATTTGATAACAACCATTACCTCCACTAACAAATCTTTGCATTTTCTCAAAATTGCACATAAATGAAACTATAAATACTTTCCGACTTCTAATCATTCTCACTATTAACTCACTTTTATTTTGATATCATAAAAAATAAGGTGCACAATTGAGAACTAAATGTCATGTTTCATTATATGCTAAAAACTCAACACATCCAAAAATATTTTAAGTAAAACAACATAACTTAAACATTCAAACCATGCAAAAAAAGAAAAAAATTATGAAAATAAAACATGAAACCAAACTATTGAAAGACAAATAAATTTAGCAAACAAAAGACAATAAAGCTACAATACATGAAACTACTCGTAAGAGCAGCTAGGTGAAATAAAATTTTTGGATCTGGCCATTGAAAAGAAGGGAATAAAGTTCACCCTCTAGGATTTGTGATCTATATGTGCCAGCTCCTATCTTTTCAACAATATGGTAAGCACCAAGCCACAAGTTTTGAAACTTTGTATATTTTCCTTTGGGCTCACTGACTATGTCCCATTTCATAACCATATAATCTACTTCAAAATTATCATCACCATCCTTATGGTTATCAAACCATCATTTCATGACCTATTGGTGAGATACAAATTTGTGTTTGGTTTTCACCTTCTCTTCCTCTAGCATAATTATTGTATCAATTTTGTTTTGAAGGACAAAATAAGGTTGACCTCTTGAAGCTTGATAGAACTATAAGGATGTAAAGAAAATATTGGTTGGAAAATTTTCTTCTTTCCCATGCACTAAATAATAAGAAGAGGTACCCAATGCATCCTTAGGAGTAACTCTATAATCCTATAGAGTGTTGGGTAGAGAATTATTCCAATTTTGATGGTTTTTCATTACTATATTTTTCAATGTTTGAATTCAATTATTATTAGTTGATCCATTTACTCCATTACCTTGTGTATAATAGTTAGTTGAATATCGCAAAATTATTCCCTTATCCAATGAAAATTTGGATAATAAATTTGAATAAAAATAATCAGCATTATCAAAAGCAACAAGAGAAGGAACCCCAAACCTTGTGATTAAATGCTATTCCAAAAATTGAATAACTACTTTTTAATTCACTTGTGTTAGAGGAACAACTTCAGATCACCTAGTAAAATAATCTATCAGGATTACAATATACTTGTTTTGCTTCGACGAATGGGATTTTTTCTCTCATATAATGTCTATGCCTTACTACTCGAATGGTCTAATAATTGTAACATGTTGTAGTGGTATTGATGTTTTATTTTCTATTCTCATGCTCAACTAGAAAGTTTTTCATTTTCTTACATAAGTGTGAATATCAAAAGAGAGTAGGCCAATAATGTCCATCTCTCAAAAAAAATTATGATGTAGTTTTGTCTTCAAAATGACCTCCAATCGGTCCATCATGGATATCTTTCAAGACTTTTTCAACATCTTCATTTTCCAGACAACTTAATATTACTCCATCATACTTCTAAAAATGGAAAATATTGATCAACTTGTGTTGAGAAAATTTCAGTCTCTAATCCATTTTCTCCTTTGAATTCATATGGATTGGGAACATCCCATGGTTTAGAAATTAAACCATATCAATATACCATGAATCCATAGTATATGGAATATAGAGGGATTCATTAATATAAACAAAAAAAACATTTTCCCATCCCTCTTCCTCTTTAATTGCAACATCTTGTGATTAGTTATGATTATGTAGCCAACTTACAAATCCATTGCCCTCTCACAATATGGGAAAGTTTTATTTCAAGATATAATTCTTGAATGGTTTCCATCTAGTTTCCTCTATGCTCTCCTAATTCTTATTGGGTAAATAATGATCGAACAATGGGGTGAGGTACTATTACTTTCGTGTGATTTTTAAGGACATAAGACCTAAAGTGTTTGACAACTTTATAGACAAAATAGACTTGAGTATCTATTGCAAGGTAATTAAGTTCTAATCCTTGCATGTTTGTACTCATGAAAGATAAAAGTGCTTCAATTCCTTCAGGATATTTTTGCATTATCACAGTTGCAAGGGAATGATCAGAAGAAAAAGTGTCAAGGAAAAAATCATGATTGAAGTCCGGACTATGTAAATAGAAGCACTAGATATAAAAAAATTAATTTTCTCAAATGATTCCTTCTCCTTATTTCGTTTGAACTCTAAATCATTCCTAATCATATTTTGATGTGGCTTAGTGGTTTTAGAAAAATTAGGGATAAATTTATGCACAAAGTTAATATTTCCCCAAAAATATTGCATTTCCTTCTTATTGTGCAGTAAAGGAAGTTGAGATATGAACTTCACACATTTAGGATATATATTTTTACACCTTCCTTAGATATAATATGTTTGAGTAACCTTAGTTTAGTGAAAACAAAGATTCTCTTTTTTGGATTTAAATAAATTCCATACTTCCAACATCTTTTGAAAATATGGGTAAGATATGAGAAATGGTCATATATGTATTTCAAGTAAACAATAACATAATCTAAATAAACAACAACATTGCAATTGGTGAGAACTTAGAAAGAAACATTCATTGTTCTCTGGAATGTGGCTTTGGTGTTAATCAATCCAAAAGTAATTCTTTTGTAGGAAAATGTTGTTGGACATTTGGTTTGGACAGTGGGTTGTCATTGATGTCAACCCTTGGAGAGGTCTAGAGATGTTGGACAATTGATTGACATTTGTATGATCGAGATTGATGGTGAGTTAGCTGGGTACATTTGCTGTAGTATACATATACCCCCAGAAGTGTGGTTATGGGACCCAAAGTTGTTTGAGGAATATGGACATGAAGGTCATTGAAATTGCAGGTAAGACACTCATAGATGGATAGTCCTTGTCGTGTAGTTTTTAGTGATATGTGGTATGCCACATGGCTCCTCGCGATTAGGGAGATATGGTGTTGTAAATTTGGAAGTCTTGAAGAGTGGTCAAGAAGCCCCTAGTTGGTTACAAGTCTTAGTCAAAGGGTAAAGTGGTTGCAATAAGAAGGCTCTAAAGTAAAGAGAGATGTTACTATGAAAAAATATATAAACATCTCAAGGAGCCTCTCACAAGAACACTCACACACTTACAATTGAATATCTATCTTGTGAATGTTATGGTCTAGTATTGTGATATTTTGGCTAGTTTGTGACGACATTTTTCTAAGGTTACGAAGGAAGGTCAAAGGTGAAAGTATCGAAGTTGCATCAAACATGAGTAACCCTAGTTTCTGAGGTATCGATGAGTTGCAACTTAGGAGGGCATGGATGTACATGGGCTATAGTGGAGGAAAGCGTGGATATTCGCGGGCTGCAGAAGACCAAGTCGTGTATGTTGGCAAATATTGAACAAGCAACGAATGTGTGTTGATGGTTGTTGTCATTAATGGCAACAGTGGAGACGACAGGATAAGAAGGATAAAACCCCTTGGGGATTCGGACGTAAAAGCTCAGGAGGAACAGCATTGAAGAAAATGAATGCAGCAAAAGCTTAAAGAGAAAAAGGAAGACAGAGATCCAGTGACCGTTGGATCCCATTCAAATTTCCCAAAAGGCCGATAGTCGTCAGATCTGCAGAAGCTGCGCAGAGGTTAAGCGTAGGGGTTAATTCCTACTGTGCAGAGGTGAAATCCTGAAGGAATAGGGAGCGTCCATTCGCAAGGACAAGTGGAAAAGGATCGAGTGTTGTCAGAGTTTTTCCCATCGGGGAATCGGGAATCAGAGTTTCATGAGTCCCTTGTTCAATTACAACGAAAACTCCAAAATCGCGATATGCAATTTCACGATTTGATCGCAGCCGTCGAGCAAGAAGTGATCTGGACCGTTGAATCTCTGCATAAAGTGCGAGTACATTTATGGTTGTGGAGATGACTCAGTGACCGTTAGATCCAAGCGGAAGACTCGATCATCGTCGGATCAAAGATAATCTGTGCGCCCTTTAGAGTACAAGGGAAGTGGGAGTAATCGCGATGTGCAAATCGCGAGATCTAATCCAGAACGTCAGATCCAGAAATGATTAGGATCGTTGATCTGACCTCTCATAGGAGTTTCAGGGATCGCGATTTGAAAGTGACAAGGACTTACAACATTAGAAATGTTGAAATCGCGATACACGATATCGCGATATGATCGTAACCATTGAAACAAGATCGCACCTGGACCGTTGATCAAACTCTACGTCGGAGTTTCGTGAATCAGGATATGGTAAGGATTGTAACATGAGTTGCAAAATCGCGATATGCGATATCGCGAATTAATCGTATCCGTTGAGCCAAAATTACATATGGATCGTTGATTCGACCGATATATGGAATTTTGTGTATCGGGATTTACAAATGAAAAGAACTTTGTCGAAACCCGATTTAAAAAAGGCAAGAATTATAAAGACTATCTAACGGTGCGGATAAATTTTGAAACTAATCGGAGGGTTGTTGTTCTTCCTCACCCATTAACGCTTCAGTTATGAATCGGTTAAGAGAAACGGACTGATGATGACAAATCAGTTAGTGTTTCAAGTGCCAAGACAGATGTCCCTGTATTACCTAATGGAAGGGGAAGTCGAATCGTCAAGGTAGCTTGTATAAAAGAATTGAACGAGACTGAATTGTGTTGGTTGTTCTGAAGGGAAAAAGAATAAAACAGGAAGACGGACATGCATGGTGGGAGATAATAGATGAGGTCCAGAATGTGATGAAATAAAGAGCAAAAGCAGAGCAGAACGATAGAGATGAAGCAGAGCAGAACGATAGAGCAAGCAGATGAAGAGCAAAATGACAGAACAATGTGATGCAGAGGAGACTTGTTGGGTGGACAGAGAAAGAGAAGAATTATAGAACAGAAAAAGAATGGTAAGAAGTGTTTTATATGCATAAGTTGTCTATGTATTCATTATTTGATATTGTAGGGAGGTTGGGAGGTGCTCGGGAGGACCGTAGTCCTCAGAAGTTCAAGTGGGTGCTTGAACACAGGAAGTGGTAGCTTCCATCTGGTTGCAGCCAGAGAAACCAAGGTGGAAGGGTGGTGCTAGGGAGAATAGGTGTTCTCTGTTATGTAGGTAGGAGCCTATGTAACTGGAAGTTGGTGCTTCCATCCAGCTGGTGCTGGAATTTTCAGGAATTTGGTGCTTCCATCCAGTTGGTGTTGGAGTACTTAGGGAGTTGGTACTTCCTTCTAGTAGATGCTAGAGAAACCAGAGAGTTGGATCTCTCAAACAAGTTGCAGCTTGTAAAACAGAGGTATCAGTCTCACATTGAGTTGGTGCTCAATTGTAAATGATGTACAGAACAGAAAAAGACTACCTATCATTTCGAAGAAGAAGAAGAGGTTTTCTCCCTTTATGGGTTTCCTGGTGAAAAACTGTCTCTGGGTGTATTTTATGTGTGACTGATGATCTTTACTTTTGTTGTCCATTTGTTGTATGTTTTTAATGACACATGAAGAAATATTAATAATTTTTAACAGACTAAAAATTGTTTAAGCTCACATACAATTGATTCACCCCCCACCTCTCAGTTGTTTTTAGTATTTCCAAAAATTGGTATTAGAGCAGGTTCCTTTTATTTAAAGGTAGATCTGCAAGCTTAAACATGACAAGTCATGAGGGGACTTCAGCCTCTAAGCCCCCTCTATTTGATGGAACAAATTTTTCCTTCTGGAATATTAGAAAGAGAACATATT